>JAVHLU010000924.1:0-42609 GCA_036785755.1 Colletotrichum ledebouriae
GGGCTACTAAGGCTCTTATAGCCTAGAAACGCCCTCGCTAAACCTTCTAGTAAGGTGCTATAAAAGCTACTATATAAGATAACTCCTTAACCTAAAAGGTTAACCTTCTAGTAAGGTACTAAAGGTAAATACTACTATATAAGAGGTAACTCCTTAACTAGAGAGGTCCTTCCTAAGAGGTTCTTATAGCTAGAAGTATAAGAAGCTCTGCGAGCAGGGCCTTATACCTCTCCCTTATCCTTATCCTTATCCCTATAACCCACGACAAATCCTTAACTATATCAGCACCAGACCCCGCATATAAATACGCTAAGCCCGAGCAAGTTAGCTAACCTAATTAAATAAGAGGATAAAGATAGTAACGACTTCTAGCGGACGAAGCGGTGATAGAGGCGGTATTAGTAGCGCGGGTAGTGCGCGAGAGGAAAAGTTAATAGTTTTATAGTCTATTAAATAATTAAAAACCACGTTATTATTAATATAAAGTTAAAGATTATAAGGCTATCTAGTAGGGTATATATAAGTGCAGCTATAGTTAGGAAAGGATTACGTGACCGAAGGCTATGTATTATTAGGAGGCGCGGAGTTAGAAGGTCTGTTGCACTTGAGCAGGTAAAATCACTATATAGTGGCTAGAGGCCCCCTAACTAGTATACTAGGACTAAGCTTTAGGGTTAAGAAAGGATTAACTATTATTTAGGAGTATTTATTTTAACTCTTCTTTTATTATAATAGTCCTAATTAGCCTAATATCTCGCGTAATAATCTTTTTCTATTTATTATTATAATAGTTAAAGATCGAGGTTTTATTATTTAAGATTCTAAGGTATTTAGAGTAATATTTATCTGTAAGATCTTATAGAATTTAAGAAGAATAGCTAATATAAGACATTATTATTATCTTATATAGGAAAAAGGCTATCTTATTTTATATATATTATAGAAAGAGGAGATACCCTTTATACTAAAATAATATCCTATCTCTCTAAGGGGTAAATCATAGGGGTTTCTTAGCTATAGTACTACTAATTAATTATAATAGAACTCGCTCTTACTTATCATTAATACTAGCGAGGGATAAATAATCGTTCTGAGTAACGTTCTTAGAAGTAACCTAGTCTTTAAGTATATTATATGCCTCGTTAGGATCCTAGATATTAGTTTTTAAAGCTAAGTAATATTAAGATAGTACTAAGGTATTTAAAAAGGGAGGACTACTAATTTATGTAAGATATTATATAAATATCCTATAAAACTCTATATAAAGAAGACCTACAAAATACATAATAAATAATAATACTTCATAATATACTATATAATATAACACAGTATATTACAGTATTAAGTATACTATCTGTACTGTGGATAGAAAGGTCTAGAAAGTCCTAGAAAGCCTTATCTTTAATAAGCTTTCTAGCTAGAACTAAAAGGGTTTAAGCTATAACTTTAATATATAACTAAGCCTAAATAGGCTAAATATCTACGCAATCTACTACGTAAGCTATTGCGTAAGTAATTACGTAATAGAAGCCTCTAGAAGGGCTAGAATAAGTCTAAATAACTCCTCTCTCCCCTACCTAGCTAGTTAGTAGTTAATAAGCTGAAATAATACTTCTTTTAATACCCCTATTATTACCTAAGCTACCTAGGTGATTACGTTATATAGTTACATAACCTAAGAATCCAAATAAATATCTATAAAGCCTCCTCTAGTATTATAAATAAACTTGCTATTAAGTATTAATATTCTATAGATATATAATAAGATAGTATAGCTATTAAGGTTGCTATTAAGAAGCTAATTTAGAGCTATTATAATACTAGTAAAGCTAGGGAAGAAGATATCTATGATAGAGATAGTAAGTAAATTCGAGGTAGGTATAGTATTAGTTAAAGAGGCGCTTTATAACTTATAGCTAGCTATAATTAAAATATAAATAGTTAAAGTTAAGTACTAATTTATTAGATAATATTAAGAGTATATAGTAGAGATAAAAGCTAGGTATACCTATAGTAAATATACCACTAAGAGGAGACGAGGTATAATAAGAGCTTTATGATCCTCGCTTTACTATTAGCTCTATAAGGACTAATTATAAAATATATCCTACTAGCTACTCTATAATTACCTTTTATTATAAACGCTTACTAAAGCTAATAAGGGATACTATAGTACTAGTACGGAGGATCTTATAAGGACTTATATATATAAGTTTCTTATATAGTAGTTAGAAGCTGCTTATTACTCATCTCTAAGTACCTATCCCTATAAGCTTATAGCACTTTATTACTTCTCTACTACTTATAAAGTGCTTAAAGATATATACTATATACTAAAGTGCTTAAAAGTAGGTATTAAGCACCTTAAGCTTAACGACTATTATTACTAGATGGTTATATTTAAGCTAATAGCACTATTCAGGGGGTGTATTTTACTAGCTAAAAGGATATTATATTAACGCTAGTAGAGAATAGAGGATAGATATTATAATTTTATATATATAGATAGTTAGTCCTTTCCCTTAACTTTAAACGTAGTATATTATATAACTAGGTCTTCTATAACCTATAGCTATTATATTATTTATATTAAAATAGGTTCTATAGGATACTAATATACGTAGTTAGTGACCTAGCCTTATTAACTATCTCTAAAGAAAGTAACGAACATAGGAAATAGTAATATATAATAGAGAGAGCTAATTACTAGCACTAGGGCGCTAGAGAGGGCTATATAGCAGCCCTAGGCACTCGCTAGTAGGGCCTATTAATAGAAAGCACTACTTAGCTTGGATAAGGCCTAGAGATTAAGGAGTTTAGTAACTATACGCTACTTATATCTAAATTTCATATCTATTATTACTTAGCTTATCCTCCTTATTCCTTTTAAGTTTATTCTTAATCTATTGGGGATATTTTCTTAGTTTAATTTCTTCTTAAAAAGAAATATTATTTAGATTTATCTCTCTCCAATAAGAGCCTAAGAGCCTTTCTTAAAGATAAGGAGTATAAATAGTTATAATATATTAATCCTTAGGATAGTATATAGCTAGTAAATAATTAGGAGAAAAAGAAAGAAAGGATAATAAAAGCAGAGCTAATAAGGTTCTATCTTAAAGATAAGATTAGGTAATATTAATTTAATTATAGAGCTTAAGTATAAGTATTATATACTTAAGTGCTTAAAATAGTATACTATATACTATATACCGACCCCGCTTATAAGTACTTAAGAGGTATTATAATTAAAGTACTTAGAGGTATATACTTTATTATACCCCGCGTTTTAGTGCCTTAAAGTATATACTATATATACTCATATATTATTAGATACCTGCTTACTTAAAGTTAAAAAGTAATATATCCTAATTTCCTTTAAGAGGAAACTACGATTTACTACTTTCTAAGCGAATATTAAGAAACGTTTAATTATATATATGTTAAGATATAATAATTTTAATAAGTAGTAAGTTATATTTTTATAATAGTTATAATAGCTAAGGTTTAGTATAAACTTCTATTAATATTAAGTATAAACGTTTATAGAATTTCTTAGCTTATTCCCTAGCGAAAATAAAACTAGTAGTATAGTTAAATAGGTCGTAGTAGCTTTAGCTATAGTTAACTAATTTTTATATCTTATATAAATCTAACCCTTAGATATTACTCTGTCTATATAATATTAGTGACTAGGTATAGTTATTATTTTTTTAACTTATAACGTTAGTACCGCTTTATATAAAGTCCTTAGGATAACAACTTACTTCTTATTATTAGGGAGTTTAGTTAGGATAGAGGTAAGTCAATACTTTATAGATAGTATAGACGGGCTAAGTAGCGTCTATATATAGAGCTTAGGCGTGCCGAACTTATAAATATATATAACTTAATAAGGGGTTATTTAAATATAATAACCAAATTTATAGAATAACGTTTTTATAGGACTATTAGGCATTAAGGTATCGCGAGATTCTTAACCTAATATACCTTATAATAGCTACCTCCTTTGATATAAAATATCTACTCTTAATATAAATAACTTATATCTAAAATAATAGTAATAATAGCCTCTAGTAACGAAGTTACTAATATTTCTAGTAGTACTAGAGTCTTTTATTTAGAAGATAAGCGTATTAATAAACTAGTTAAAGAGGTAAATAATCTTAGGCTCTCTATTAACTATAAAGGTTAGAATTATTTTATAGATATAATCCTTAAAAGCCCTATAAGTAGTTTAGTAGTATTATAGCTTATTTATAATTAACTAATATATAGACTATATACTAAATACTCTAAGGATTTCTTAAGCTACTAAACCTTTATAGCTATTATACTTGTAGTTCTAAACCTCTTTAAGTATTCTACTTTTAGCTATAGCTAAAATAGATATATCGTCTGGTATTCTTATTATAGAGTTTAGGAACGAAGCTCGAGCTATATTATAGGGTATATAAGTAATTACTAAAGGCTATCCTAGCTTTGAATAGTTTATTTAAAGTACCTAGTATATCCTTAAAAGCTTATAGCTCTAAACCTACGCCCTTAGATATACTAAAGGGTAGTATATAAGTATAATACCTTTTAATAGTTTTCTACTATTCTAATATTAACTTAAATAGTATAATTTTAGATATATAACTCCCTTTTAAGAGAAAAGCTCGTTTTATAATTATATATAGAATAGAGAGCTTAAGTACTTAATATAAGTATATACTTAGAGTAGAGTAGAGTAGTTAATAGGTATATATTTAGATGATCTTATATTATTATAGAAACGTTAACTCGTCCTGCGGTCTTGACTATACTATTAATACCCTAAGGTTTAACTATATACTTACTAATAGTAAGCTACTAGAAGCTCTGCCTAGGTATAATAATAGTAAGTTCAATATTATATTAGTAGAACGTTAAGACTAAAGTAGAGTAGGAAATTCTAATATTTAGCTCTGCTAGTTAATTATTAGAGGTATAAAAAGGGGCGGGTAGAGTTATATAGAATCCGAAGCTTTTATATAATAAGTAATATTTAGTCCTAAGTCTATAAAGATAAACGCTATATTATTAAGCTATAGAGATAAGGTATTATTTCTTATATTATAAGCTAACCCTATATTTTGAGAAGGGTAAAGTAAACTTTATAAAGTATCTTTACTAATAATTTAAGTTCTTTCTATAGGCTTAGTAATATAGTCTTCGATCTTATATAGATATTTAATCTAGTTCCTTTTAGTATATAAATCCTACTTAGCTTTAGTATATAGCTAGAGGTACCTCTATGTTATATAAGATCGTTAATATTAAGATCCGCTCTTTATATACTTATAAGTAATATATTTATATACTCTAGTGAACATATTAGAATAAAATAGGTAAAGTCCTTTATGTTTATAATCTAATTATAATAAGCTAGTAATAAGAAGGGGTTTAGTAATAGTAGTTCTATAGATTATATAATCCTATTCGAGGTCTTACTTTCTTATTACTATAGCTAGATATTATAAATAGGTAAATACCTTCTATTAGTTTAATAAGTTAACCTTATTAATTAGTCCTTGCTTATAGGATATAAATTTCGCTAAGCGTATTATAAATACTAATAGCCAGGTATTATATATAAGTTTAATAGCATTTAAATCGGATTTTAGTAACGAGGAACTATAGGTATATATTAAATTAATATTATTTAGCTATAGATTATAATCAGCAAAGAGGTCGTATAACCTCGTAAGTAATATTATAACTTTAGTCTAGATGAAATATTAGAACCCTTCGCTTACTAGTTTATAATCTTACCTAATGGTACTAAATATGCTGTTATAATAGGTTATATATTAGGAACTATAACGAGTATATATAATATTAAATACTAACTAACTATATTATTATAATAGATAAAGTAGCGTAATAAAGGAGAAATTAGGTAATTAGAGTAAAGAGAGATAAGCTTAGTTATAATAAATAGGACGTTACGTAGATCTTCTACTATAAGCTAATTATATTTCTAAATAGGAAGCCCCCTAATTGTTTAATAATAAGGGTTTAATATATCTATCCTCCCCTATCTACTACGGGGAGTTTGTAATATCCCTATAGCGTGAAAATAGCTTATTATTCTAGGAAGTCTCTAGGTAATATTAGCTAAGCTAAGTAAGTACTAGATATTCTATTAGTAGCTATCTAGTATATAAATTTATATACCTCCTTAGTAAGGAAGTATATAGATTTAAGTACCTTAGGTTTATAAGATAGCTATATTTCTAACGTTCCTATATCCTTATTACTATTAATAGTAGCTTTAGCTAACCGTATTATATTCTATATAATAACGTAGAGTAACGCTATTCCTAATATATAATTAAGCGAAGATTTCAATCTCTTAAGGCTACCTAGGTTAGAACTAAGGATATTATATTATAAGACGGAGGGTAATATATCTTTGCTCTAATAGTAAGTATATAAGCTAGCCTACTTAAGAGCTAAATTTCCCTCTATCTTTTCGAGGTTAACCTTAGATAGGTATAGAGGCTTTATTAGATAATATAGAACTTATAGCATTATTCTTAGTAACTCTCTTATTACTCTTAGAAAGGTTAGTAATATAAATCTATTAATAATACAGTATTCCCTGCTATACCCCTTTATAGAACAATCTTACTAAAGATATAATATCTAATAATAATATTCTAAGTATAGAAGGGAAAGAGCTTCTATATATTATACTAAATATTTTTATAAGCGGAATCGGCTCTATAGTATCTTATCTAATATGATAAGATATAATAAATAAGTAGGCTAAAATTATCTACTACTCTACTTAGCTAATTTATAACTATATATAGAACTTCTAAGCTAAGTCTAGTAGCTTATAAGTATTCTACTTATAGTTTTTTAAATAGCTTAACTTATATAAGTTAAGTTATATTCACGTTAGTATAGTAAGAATTCACCTAGTTATATAGCTATATATCCCGTGAGGGGCCTCGATATGTAGTAACTACTAGTTTTCCTTAAATACGTAGGGAAGTAGTTATTTAAATATTTCCTTCTAGCTACGTAATAGGTAGAGCGGCCTAGACTTAGTTTAGTTATAGGGAATCCCCTATCCTATACTCGATTAATATTAATATAAAAGAGCGTAATTAAATTATTATATTTAAGCTATAAAACTAAAAGCTAGCGCTAGTACTATCCTAAGTACTTCTAGTCTTAATAACCTCTTTAGATATACTAGTTCTATAGCTAGGTATATATCCTACTAATAGCGCTAATTATCTACTTTTTATATTATTAAATAGAGAACCCTATAGGGAACTAGATAAAGACCGCAGTTAAGAAATTACGCTACGTTTAATTATAACTAATAGTAATACTTATAAGGAATATATTAAAGCTAATAACTATAATCTTAATAATACTAAACCTATAGCTAAAGCGATTAAGTAGCGTTACTTATACCCGCTTAGATTATATATGTAACACGATTCTTAGAAGTATAATCTAAATATTAGTTCTATAATATTAGGACTATACCTTTAAATTAATTATCCTTAAAGCTCCCTATATTAAGAGTATACTAAGAATAATAAGTATATCGTTATTAGGCCCTAGTAGTAACGTAGATAGTACTATGGTTTATTAGTAATAATATAAAGGTTTATAAAGCTATAAATAGTAATAGGAGTTAACCTAATAGTAACATCTAGGCTAGGTAGGTCGGTTTATAATATATACCTTATACAAAGCAGTATATTATAAAGTAATATCTATTTAGTTATAGAGGGATAGTATATAAGTAAGTATAAACTAATATACTATATTTATCGCTTTAGGAGTAAACATAGAAAGGTAATTAGCGCCTAAGGTAACACTACGACTTATATATTATAATAGTAATATAAAATAGATATTCTTTCTTAATCTCCTAGGCTTCTTAGGCGTTCTAACCTTATATATTTAGAGCCTGCTATTAGTATATCCTATTTAATAAACTAAATTAGTCTCTTAGATTAAGATATATTAAGCTATTATAGAAGTTATATCTTATAAGGGACTAATATAATATTAAAGAACTAATAGTTATATAGAAAAAGTATGTAGCTTGTTCTATAGCGCTAATTACTAAAAAAGAAAAAAAGATTCTTTTTAAAAGAAAGATTCAAATTAATAGGTTATTACTTATAAATAAGTATAATAAGCTACCTAGTTATATAGGATAACTCTAAATATATAGGTATTAAGACGCTCCTCAATAGATATATATACTATGTAATATTAGCTTAGCCAAGAGCTAGGAAAAATAAGCTAGACTAGTGCTTATAGTAGTACTGAGAAGTATATTTAAAACCCTCCTCTAGCTAGTCTACTTATAGGCATTAGATTAGCTATCTAAGCTCGTTTTAATATTAGTACGCCTTTTTAAGTAGATTAAGAGGAAGATAATAATATTATTAAAAAGCGTCAAGAGAATAAATATCTAATATAGGGTAGCTAAATTTAAAAATATTCCTTACTTTCTTATTAGTTTATAGTATTTAGCTTAATCCTTATAGGCTTCTCTTTAAAAATAAGATATCTAGCTCTTATTTTACCTCTTAATTATATAATATTAAGATCTAAAACTTTAATTATACTAATCTTAACTTTCTCCCTTCCTATATCTATATCTACCTTACTATATCTACCTTATAAACCTATATTATCTTTATCTACTAAAGCTAACCCCCTAAACTATACCCTCTAGTAAAGATCGTCTACCTTATTAGATTTAATATAGCTTAACTATAGATAAAAATATAACTTACTTTCTATAGATATAACTTTATACTAGTTAATACCTTAAACTAATATAATAAAGCATAGTAAGGGGATAATTATATTAAGTTAAGCGCTTACCTCCTTATATTAATAATACTAATACCTAACCGCCCCTTCTATTACTATACTAAGTAGAAGTAAGTCTACCTAAGACTAGCTATAACCCCTAGTTAGCTATATAGGTTTATATATTAGCTACTTACTTACCTAGATACCTCCTTATTAGATATAACCTTAAGCAAAACGCTTAAGAACTACTAATAGCATAAGGCCCCTTATCCTAGTACTACTAATTATTATTAGTACTTATTAGGTTTACTAAGATACTTATTATATATAGAAACCCAGCTCTTTATAACTTCATATTACTTCCTTCTAACTAAATATAATATAATATTAAGTAGCTATCTCTCTTATCCCTCTAATATATACTAATTCTAAGCCCTAGCCTAGTGCTACTTTATAGATACTATAAAGCCCTAGCCTGCGCCTATTTATCCCTAGTAGACGCTGTATAGCTAATAGAGCAGGGTCCTTAACGAGGTATATTAGCTACTTCGTAACTTACGCTAGGGCTAATTATACTAATTAACCTATCTTGGTACCTATCGGGCTATAGTCTTATAGAAATAGTTAATAATAAGTTAGCTAAGTAATAGTCTCTTATTAGTAGCCCTAAGTATTATATAAAAACCTAATAACGCTATAGCTTTCCTATCCTTACTTCGTTATATGTACTAAGATTTAGATTTAGCCTTTATAATACTAGTTTTAAGCTAAATAGCTAATCTTAACCTAGAGTTAGCTAGTTAAGTAGACTCTTTTATTAGTTTAAATATTTAGAAAATAGCCTTAAATAGAGCAATTAAGAACTATAGATAGTATAGAACTTATTAAGTAGTATAAACTCCTCTTTATATTAACTTACCTTATTATAAGTATAATATACTTTATATTAGGATAGGTAAATTAGAATAGCTATATTCTATAGAGCTCTATAAGTAGCTTCTCTAAGTCTTTCGCGCTTATAGAGGGTTTAGAGAAGTATTAGATATAACTACTAGCTTGATAAGATCGCTATCTACTTAGATTATTCTTTACTATTTCTCTCTAATCCCTAGTATAGAGGTAAAATCTATAAGACTACGTCCTAGATATAGCTTACCCCTTATTATTATACCCGCGCTACTCTTACTATACCTAGTTAAGCTATACTTATTTTAATTAATTATAAATAACTTAATATATTATAAAAGCTTATAGAGAGTATTAGAGACTTAATATCTATTATCTTAAACTTATTATATAAGTAGGATATTAGTATTAACTATTAGTAAGTACTACTATAATAGCTAGATTAAGCTAAGCCTATATAGGTATAGCTCTTAGTAGATCTAGCCTTACTACTAGGCTAATCCTTATCTAGGATAGTAGATCCCTCTTAGACTAGTTAAGTTCTATATAACTAATAATTCTAATATAGTATAGGTATAACACCTCGCGCTAACCTTTTAATTACTATTAACCTACCCTTTATTATGCCCCCTCTCTATTATCTATAGAGTAAATATCCTCGCGCTTATTTCTATTATTATAATATATACTTAAGCTTAGGTATGCGCTAATTAGAGCGCTAGGGATAGTAAGAACTTAAAGAAACTATAGATATCTACTTACTATTATAAACTTATATAAGTTAAGGTAAATAAGATAGTAAATACTAAATTTAGTTCTATTAAGCACTAGGTAAGAGAAGAACGCTAGCTATAAGTATATTTTAATTAATAACCTAATATAGAATATCTATTTATAAGGAAGAAATCCTTATCTTCTCTTAGCTAGAAATAAATAAGATCTAACTTAGCTACCTCTATAACCTTAAGTAATTAAAAGCCTAGGGAGAAGAAGACTACCTTATACTATAACTTATAATATAAAATACCACTTATAACTAAAGGTAGTTTTATAGATAAGTCTAACTTAGGGATTATAGAGAAGAGTAAGTTTATAATTAGGAAACTACTTAAAATAGTATAACTATACCTATATAATTCCCTCTTCTAGGATAATATCTTTAAGATAACTTATTATAAGGTTAGAGATAGAAATAAGGCGAGAGTTATATAGGATATTATACCTTTAATTATTTCCTCTATAGAAAACCTTACTATATATAGCACGAGTAAGCTTAACTACTTAATTAAGAGTACTAATAAGGGATAGAATAACTCTATCCCGCTTACTAGTACTTACCTATAGCCTAACTACTCCGTAGGGTTTAAATAGGAAGCGTTGCTTAAAAGGTTAGAACTGTTTATTAATAGCTTTATTACTAGGGACTAGTCTTTCTTTATACCGATATATCTAATATACTTTCCCTTCTTAACGTGCGAAGTAAAGTATAATATAGCAGCTCTTAATATTATAAATCGTTAGAACGCTTATAATAGAACGTTTACTACGCGAGCTATTATTAAATTATTTTAGTTAGTAAAGCGCGAGAAGGAAATTAATTACTAGGTCCTCGCGTTCTCTCTTTTATACGATTATTAAATTATTAGAATGTATAGTTACTATGCTATAATTAATATTAAAAACACGAAGTATTACTACTACCTAATTTATATATTTAACTTTACTAAGCTTAATAGTAAGGAGAAGTAAATAGCGTATTAATTTATAACGTCGATACTATTTAAATACTAATATACTTTATAAGAATTTATTTAGCTATTAACTAGTTATTATTATACTTAGATTTTAATATCCTATTACTTCTAGAAATAGGCGACTCCTAAGAGCTTAAGTATTATTAACTCTCGTAGTTAGATATTAACTCTAACCTAGCGATTAATAAATAAGATAGCTAGCCTAGCGCTTTAGATAGATAGCAGACGACTCTAGATACTTCCCTTATAGGCTTAGTATTAGTAAAGAAGGTAAAGAAGTTATAGGGGAGGAAGCGCTAGGATTCCTATAAGTATATAGATATTTTTAAATTACGTTTAGGTAAATTGAAGTTAATATTCTTAGCTCGGCTATATATTATATAATTACTTTTAAAAATATAGCCCCGTGCCTCTCTCTATGCTAATTGCCATTACTAGTAGCTCGCTATTAATATTAATTACCTTAGCAGCCTTAATATTAGTAATTATTCAATACGTTCCTATAATCCCGTGATATACCCTCGCTTTGCTAATTACTACGCTAGTAAAACCTTCCTCTATTATACTAGTCTAGAGAACTCCCTGATGCTAATATACTACCTATCAATCTATATTACTAATACTAGCTAGTATACGATTTAATATATTCTAGTAAGTCGGATAGAATACGTTAGAAATATTACTTAACTTATAGAGCGGAACTATCTTCCCTAGGAAGATAAGAGCTTAGTATTTTAGGAAATAGTATCCTAGTTATAAGTATATAAAATAAGTAATAAGTAACTACTATCTATAATATATATAGCGCCTATTATTCTAATCAAGAGACCGAGGTATAGATATTATATATAAGCTAGAAGAGGAACTAATTCCTATCTTAGATTATATAATACTATATAATTATAGAGACAATAATTTCTCTCCCGATCCTTTAAAGTAGAATACTTATCTATAATCTATAGAATATATACTATATCTATTTAAGATAATATATAGCAAGCTATTAGATATATAAAGTTAGGCCTAGCGAGTTTACTACTTTAAGGCGCTTAATTTAGTCTCTAAGGCGTCTAAGATAGTAATTCTAATAGTTAATAGGGGATAGATTAATATAAATTAGTACTTAGCTATTTACCCTAGGGATTTATACATAGATATATCTATTATAAAAGAGGTAATACTACTAGGGCTTATTAATTAGAAGAAAGTAACGCTACTATTATAGAGGTTATAATACTTATTAGAGGGGTAGCAGGGCTCCTAGCAATTTTCTAACTAGTTAGCTTTAAAAGGACTTAGCTAACTAAGATATATAATATCTATAGGCTATATTCTAGGGATATATTATATTTATAGTAGGCTATAATATAGGAAGTACGTAATAGAACGCTAATCAGGGGAAGATATATTAGGATAAGCTAGCCTTAAGCTAACCCGTATTTATATAGAGGGCGCAGCGGCTATACTGTACCCTAGGCTAGGGTCCTATCTTATAAGAAGAATAAGGAATACTATTTCTAATAACTTATAAGTAAGCTACCTATTTAGTACACTAGGGCGCTTCTAAATAGATTATATATACTACTAGTACCTATAATACCTAGTACTAAACTAAACGATCATTAGTTATAAAAAGCTAGTTTAGTCGCAGCCTTGCGATATATTACTATAGCTAATCTATATACTTCCGCCTAAATCTTCTTCTATCGAGGCTATACTTATATAATAAATATCCTTAATATATTTTAACGCGCTATCCTTCTATTACCTCTAACTCCTAATACTTTAACTCTTTAATCTTTTAGTTCCTTAACTACCTTATCTACTCTTATATTATCTATATTAGTACTATAGAATATTCTAAGATACCTAAGATATTTATTTAGTAAATAAAATATATAGAAAAGGGGGGTTTAACCTACTAAATAGAGCTATTATTACTAAGATAATAGGAAATAGCCTACTCTCCTAGCTAAGAGAAGCGAAATAAGGTAATTACTTTTACTCCTTAATTATTATAATTTATTCTTACCTAGGCGCCTATTTCTATAGTTTTTAATTATAAACTAACCCTTTCTTCTAATAAGCTTATACTATAGATTATAATATATTCTCCTTAGAGTAAATTAGGAAGGAAAGTAGGATACTTATTATTAAGATAATAGAGGAGATCTAGAGGATTATTATATTATAAGATAAAGGATTAGGCTTTATTTATTATTTAAAATATCTCCTCTTATTTAGCTATAGGAATATTATTATATTTGAGGATATATGGAGGAACGGCTTTATTAATAAATATGCTATTCTTTCTTAGTTATAGTAGTACTCTATTTATAAGAGTAGTAAACCTAGTAGCTATTATATTAAGGATTAGAATAATAGTAGTAAGACTTTATATATCTAAGGCTATATTATAAGATAGGTCGCTATATATATATAGTATATAAGCAATAGATATATATACATTAATACTAAATATATTATATAAAATAATAAGGAGGAGGTAGAGGAAGTTATATATACTTTAGACTTATTATATTATTTTAGAAGCTATCTATTTAAGCTACTAGTAAGGCCTATTAAAACTAATATTCATTTATATCTCTTAGCTACGATACTTAGTAGGTAGTTAGTATACAAGTCTAGGTATAATAATAAGTTCTATCTTAAGAAAGGTATTAAAATAGTATATACTTAGAAAGCTATTAAGCTTATTAGGATAATTACTTTAGATATTCAGTACACTAGAGCTTAGATATACTAGGAAAACTATTATAAGGGGGAAAGGATAAACCTATTTATATCTTATAATAGTTTATTAGAACCCTTTAAAGCTAAGTATAAAACCTTATTTAGGAATCTAAAAGGGGAACTAGTTATTAAATCTATTAAGCTTTCTAAGGAGGTAATAAAGCTTTATTCTATATTTATAATATTATTATTTATAAGTAACTTTTAGAGATAGGTTATAAGTTAGGTTCTATCCGTAGTAAGGAGGTATTTACTATTATTAGACAACTAAACCTCTATATCCCCTATTATTATTACTAATATTTATAGGAGATATATAACTAAACGTTTTAATCGTCTTGCTATAGTTACTAATTACTATATATATAATATCTAGCTTAATAGCGGAGTGCTTAAGAATAAAGGGTATAGCGCTAACCTAGTAGTATTAATATTATTTCTTTTAAATAGCGAGATCTTTTAGTATAAGCTAAAGGAGCTAAGGGATATAATACTAGCTTCCATTATAATAGTTATTAACTTTATTAAAAGAAATACCTTTGCGAATTTTAACCCGCTTAATTTAAAGTATAAGTTAATATTTAATAAGAGCAACTACCTAGTTAATATACGCCTTAAAGCTAATAGCATATATATAAGTAGGTACCTCTAGTAGCTTAATAAGTAATTAATTATAATTCTATACTAGCTATTAAGGCGCTAGGATATAGTTAAGACGCTATAGCTTCTATATAGCTATATCTAAGGTCTTAGTTAGGCTACCCTTACTTATAGACTAGAGGAGTTTATAGTACAGAAAGTATTACTACTAGCGCCTAAGGAAAATTATATATAGGTAATAGCTAATATGCTCGCGGCTACTATATATAGTAGAGGTAAGTTAAGGTTAGGATATACTTATAATTTATTAAATAGTCTACCCTTACTAATAGGTATATTTATTTATTTAGATAAAGCTACTAAGAGTCCTTAGCTAGCGTTCGTCTTTACCTCTTTTCGGTATAGGGAGATATTAGTCTAGCTAGTATTTACTAGCGATATTAATAGGTATATATTATTATAAGTAGATATAGATAATAATAAGAACTTATTACTAAAGTTACTTGCTTAGGCGTAGATATACGGCTTATATTTCCCTATATAGCGATAGTAATATATAGTATTTCTACTACTACGTATTGTAGATAAGCTATAAGATCTACTTACTTAGATCTATAATTAATATAATTTAGTATTTACCTCTATTTTCCTATATATATAGATTAAATACTAAATTCATTACCTAGTGAATTCTATTCAATATTATTTAAAGCCTTCGTAGGATACTATAACGTGAACGTAACTTATATTTAGGATATATTAATATAATAGGGTAGTATAATATATTTATCTCGCAGCTTAAAGTGAAATATGAATCTACTAGCCCTCGATATTTCTAATGCTCCAGTAATTAAGCTAGTAGTCTCTATAGCTACTTTTTAAAATCTTAATTATTTAGGCCTCGTAGTATATTATTAGCCTTTTGCGCCTATCTCTTTAATATGCTATATAGCATATAGCTAGCGGGGTTCTGAGTGTATCTCTATAACCTTAGCACTTACAGGCTATCGCTTCCCTCTATATAATATTTTTTAGTAGATACCTACTTAGTAAAAACCCTAGCTCTTGCTTTATTACTATTAGTAATTATAATCTATAATACGTTATAGTATAGCTATAGGATTCTCGCGTTAGTAATCCCCTCTTCCTTTATAAAATGTTTTATTTTATATATTATTTATAAGTATATAGGGGGAGTTAATATAATACCTATACTATTTCTAATTTACTAATTAAGATATATAATCCTATTAAGGTACTAGTTGCTTTGCTTCTATTAAGAGTCTGGAAGTATATATAGCTCGTAAGTATAGGTAAACCTAAATAATTCCTTTAATTATAACTACCTTAAAGAGTAATTTTCTAATATACTAAGGTAAGATATTATAATCTCCTTAGCGTTATTAATATCCCTTAGTATATAAACTATTAAGTTCGGAATTACGCTGCAGCCCCTTTATAAAAAGACTATAATACATTTACCTAGTTTATAAGTATAATTCGGGAAATACTATATAGGTTTGAGCTCGGAATTACGCCGCAGCCCCTTCGCAAAAAGACTATAATAAATTCACCTAGTTCGTAAGTATAATTTAGGAAATACTATATAGGTATTTTAACCTATACCCTCTACTAGTTAAGGAAAATAATATAGGAACTCTATACGTTCCTATTACTCGTAAGTAAACCCTTATATAAAGTCGGACGCGCGCCGCACCGGGGCTAATTATATTAGAGCTGAACGGGCTACTAAGGCTCTTATAGCTTAGAAACACCCTCGCTAAACCTTCTAGCAAGGTACTATAAAAGCTACTATATAAGATAACTTCTTAACTTAAAAAGTCGACCTTCTAGTAAGGTACTAAAGGTAAACACTACTATACGAGAGGTAACTCCTTAACTAAAGAGGTCTTTCCTAAGAGGTTCTTATAGCTAGAAGCATAAGAAGCTCTACTCCTACGAGCAGGGCCTTATACCTCTCCCTCTTCCTTATCCCTTAACTATATTAGTACTAAACCCTATATATAAAAACGCTAAGCTTGCGCGAGGTATGCCCTTTAATACTAATAACGCGCGAGAGCTTACTAGAAAGTTTAATATTAATATAATTAATAAAACCCGCTCCTTCTTTAATTACTCTATTATATATAGAGAGCGTATTATTAGTATAGCCCTTAAGAGGGCTCTTATTAATACCCCTAGAAGGGATACTTATTATTATATTATAGCTAAGTAAGTAGACTTAGTAATAGAAGCTAAGCGGGTTATTATATACCCTATAGAGTAGCCCTTCTTCGAGCAGGTCCTCCGTACTATTAAGGTAGAGGTAGCCTAGGCCCCTTAGGGCTTATTAGTAAGTATAGCTTACGCCGAGTAATAGAGAGAGCGTTACTAACGACGGCATAGCAAAGGCGTTAGCTAACCCGATTAAACAAGAGGACTACTAGCGGACGAAGCGGTAATAGAGGCGGTATTAGTAGCGCGGGTAGTACGCGAGAGGAAAAGTCGATAGTTTTATAGTTTAAATAATTAAAAACCACGTTATTATCGATATAAAGTTAAAGATCGTGAGGCTATAGGCACGTATAAGTACGGCTATGGTTAGGAAAGGTAGTTAGTAATTACGATCACGTGACCGAAGGCTATATATTATTAGGAGGCGCGGAGTTAGAAGGTCTGTTGCACTTGAGCAGGTAAAATCACTATGCAGTGGCCAGAGGCTATACTATGTAGGTATTTTAACCTATACCCTCTACTAGTTAAGGAAAATAATATAGGAAGCCTATACGTTCCTACTACTCGTAAGCAAACCCTCTAAATATTATAAAGTTAGACGCGAGCTATACTAGGGCTAATTATATTAGAGCTAAACGGGCTACTAAGGCTCTTATAGTAATACCCTCGCTAAACCTTCTAGTAAGATACTATAAAAGCTATTATATAAGATAAAGCTATTATATAAGATAACTCCTTAACCTAAAAGGTCGACCTTCTAGTAAGGTACTAAAGGTGCTATAAAAGCTACTATATAAGATAACTCCTTAACTTAAAAAGTTAACCTTCTAGTAAGGTAAACGCTACTATATAAGAGGTAACCCCTTAACTAAAGAGGTCTTTCCTAAGAGGTTCTTATAGCTAGAAGTATAAGAAGCCTTATAAGCAGGGCCTTATACCTCTCCCTCTTCCTTATCCTTATTCCTTAACTATATTAGCACTAGACCCTATATATAAATATATAAAGCCCGAGCGAGGCACGCCCTTTAGTATAAATAATATAAAGGGGATCGCTAGAGAGTTTAGCCTTAATATAATTATTAAAACCTACTCTTCTATTAACTACTCTACTATATATAGAGAGCATATTATTAGTATAGCCCTTAAGAGGGCTTACCTTAATACCCCTATAAGGGACTCTATAAGGCGCGATAGCATTAGAGCTAAGCAAGCAAACTTAGTAGCAGAAGTTTAGTAGGTGGTTACGCACCCTATAGAGTAGCCCTCCTTATATATAAACTATAAGTTAGCCTCGATTAGCGTTCTAGGTATTCTATATATTATATTTATAGGAGTAGTTAATCTAAGACGCCTTAAGGAAAATACTACGTTTATATACGCTAGAGCCTAGTAGTAGCGCGTTTAATTTAGTAATACCTAATACCTAGCTATAGTGTATTTTATAGTAGTTATATAAGGCTAAGAAGATCTATTATTATACCTAGCTTAAGGATTATACCTTCTATACTATAATAGCTTCTAGCTCTTATAAGTTAGATTTATCTCTAGGAACTTGGCCTCTGGCCACTATATAGTGACTTTACCTGCTTAAGTGCAACAGACCTTCTAACTCCGCGCCTCCTGACAATATATAGCCTTCGGTTACGTGATTATAACTCTCCTAACCATAGCTATACTTATATATGCCTATAGCCTCACGATCTTTAACTTTATATTAATAATAACGTAGTTTTTAATTATTTAATAGACTATAAAACTATCGACTTTTCCTCTCGCGCACTACCCGCGCCGCTATTAAATACTACCTCTATTACCGCTTCGTCCGCTAGCAGCTATACCGTCGTTAGTAACGCTCTCTCTATATTATAGTTAGTATAAGCTATACTTACTAACATTCGCCTAGGCTACCTAGGCTGCCTCTGCCTAAGTAATATAGAGGACCTGCTCGAAGAAGGGCTACTCTATAAGGTATATAATAACCTATTAAACTTCTACTACTAAGTTTACTTACTTAGCTCTAATACTATTACGCCTTATAGAGTCCCCTATAGGGGTATTAAGGTAAGCCCTCTTAAGGGCTATATTAATAATATACTCTCTATATATAGCAGAGTAGTTAATAAAGGAGCGGGTTTTATTAATTATATTAAGGCTAAACTCTCTAGCGATCCCCTCTATATTATTTATACTAAAGGGTATACCTCGCTCGGGCTAAGTATATTTATATATAGGGTTTAGTGCTAATATAGTTAAGGGATAAGGATAAGGATAAGGGAGAGGTATAAGGCCCTGCTTATAATAGTAGAGCTTCTTATGCTTCTAGCTATAAGAACCTCTTAGGAAAGACCTCTCTAGTTAAGGAGTCACCTCTTATATAGTAGCGTTCGCAGTAGCACCTTCAGCACCTTACTAGAAGGTCGACCTTTTAGGTTAAGGAGTTATCTCATATAGTAGCTTTTCTAGGCTATAAGAGCCTTAGTAGCCCGTTCGGCTCCGATATAATTAGCCCTAGTGTAGCGCGCGTCCGACTTTATACGAGGGTTTACTTATAAGTAATAGGAATATATAGGGTTCTTATATTATTTTCCTTAACTAATAGAGGGTATAGGTTAAAATACTTATATAGTATTTCCCGAATTATACCTGCGAACTAGGTGAATTTGTTATAGTCTTTTTGCGAAGGGGCTGCGGCGTAATTCCGAGCTCAATCTCTAGGAACTTAGAAAATAGGATACTCTATAAGTAGATAGGTGCCCTTAGCGATATAGCGCGTAGCGAATATACCTTTACCCTTTCTATTAATAGCTATAATATAGTATAGCTTCTAGGATATCGATATAGGTACCTCTATTATAAGGGGCTTTATAATAATATCCCATAGTTATACCTTAAGGTTACTTAGGAATTATTAAGCTATAGATTACTAAGTAGTACTAGAGCTAGCGAGTAAAGTTTATATACTTCCACTATATGCTATTACGAGCTATAGTATTACCTAATTAAACGCGCTAGCTAGGACTATTACTTATATTAATAATATAGGTAATATCTAGTAGAGCGATTCCTATACGGGTTAATTATAGAGGAAGCCTAAGCTATACTCCTAGTTAATTGCTATACTATATCCTTCTATATAAGGTAACTATAGTATAAGTAGATTAGAACGTCTATGCTACGCCCTAGTAATATCTATTCCTTATAGCTCTCTATTCTTAAGCAAGACTTTATAGATCTAGTGTATAACTCTTTAGCTATAAGCTATACTTAGATTACTAGAAACATAGATACTTATTTCTACTATAATAATATTAACTTCTATAATATTAGTATATCCGCCTATATCTATTAGAACGATCTATTAGCTTATGATAGTTAGTAGCTTACTAGGAAGTATATCCTTAATAATATTCTAAAAGTATATTATAGCTTCTATACTACTTATATATAAGTAAATAGATCTTATAAGCTCTAGATAACCCTATAAGCTCGCTAGGTCTAGTTAGAAAGTTATAAAGTTTAATAGATAGAGTTAGTTATTATTTAACTTAACTAGCGTGATCTTGCTTACTTCTCGCTTAATAGCTATAATAGTAAATAGGTAGGTATAGTATATATATAGATTATAATTGCTTTAAGAAAATACGTAGTATATAAAAGCGACTTCTATATTTATATAACTTTATACTCTATTCTATGCTATTCCTAGTAAGAGCGCTAGTAAGCAGGACTATAGTAGGACGTGCGTAGAGCGGGCTTATTATTATAATCTAGCGCCCCTAGGTAACCTATATATAAATAAACCGCTAGCTTTTAGTAAGCGCTATATAAGCTACTATAGGTCGTAGATATACTATCTTTAGCTATTATATTAGACTTATAAATATTTTAGTAAAAACCTTCATAGTCTGTGATAAGGATAGAGAATAATAGCTATATAGTATATAGGCTTCTACGTAGGAAATAATAGTAGTAAGTACGGGGGAATTTATTACCTAAGGCTCTTAAGAAACAGTCTTTAAGCATAGCTAACTATTACTCTATCCCCGCGTTCATCCTTATTTATACCCTTAAGGTATCTATATAGCTAGTACTAGTTAGTATGCGAATTATATAATTAGCCCCTATGCGCAACTATATGCGCGCTAAGTTATCCCTTGCTAACTAGATAGCAGGCGCTAGCCCGGGAATATATAAACTAATATAACTTCTATTCGCTTTAATAATATTCTTTAAATCCATATTACCTAGGAGCTATAGCTAGCTTATTTATACTAATCTAGCTAGAAGGCTCTTAAGTACTTACTTAGCTTACTGTAATCTATAGCTATTTTTATATATAATAAAAGATAATACTAGTAAAGCTACTATACCTTGCTATTATAAGGGAATACCATTATAATAAATAGACAAATCTGGATTTTATAGGTTAATTACTTAAAGATACCTCGTACTACTATACCCTTTACTACTATAGCTACCTTAATTACTCTAAGATATCTACTTCTATAGATTTAGAGCTAGAGGTAATATTCTATCTTATAGTAGCTACTTAGTATATATACTAATAGCGAAGAAGCTATATAATATCTATAATTATCTAGACTGAGATTTAAATACTATTAGCTCCCTACTTAATAAAGATATTTCGTTTTAAGATAGGTTTATAGCTATGAGTTTAAGGTATATAGATTAGTATTAGCTAGTATTTATTATTAAGCCTAACCCTCAATAGATATAAGCTATAATAGCTATACCTCCTTCTAAGTATAATAATAAGGTAGGCTCTAGATCTAATAGAAATATATCTAGCTACTAACTAGCTACTTCTACTAAAGGTAATCTATAAGCTACTAGAAGCGCCTTACTAAAATATAAAGTTATAGAAGCTAATAGTAATAGCGCTCTAACTAAGTATATAAAAGATAGTAGAGGTAGATAAATCCTAACTATTATCGTTAAGATAGGGAAATTAGTAGCCTAGAGACTCTTAAGTGCTTATAAGCTAGCTATAGGGTATTAAGGGCTTAAGTCTAAAGTATTATTAGTAGTATATAATAAGTACTCCTTGTTAAACTAGAATATAATATAGATAGCCTATTTATATTAAAGTAACTTAATTCCCTTAAGGAGTAAGTAGCTAAAATAAGTTTATATATTTACTTTTCTATAACTATTGAGCGCTTCTATTATATTGAAATAATGTATTTATATAACTAAGCGAGAGGCTAGGATAAGATAATAAGTAGGGTAGAACGAGGTAATACCTCCTAGTCGCTAGTTAATTAATCTACTAAGAGGCTTTTTCCTAGCGACTTACCTATAGTAAAATAGGCTAGTTAAGGAGGTGCGAAACTAAAGAGGTAGCTACTAAAAAGCGCCTTTAATAGGTAGCTAACCCTTAGGAATAAGCTAATTATACTTATTACTAAGTATAAGTATAAGGTCCTTTTACTCCTATTAGGTAATTTAAGAAATAAAGAGTTAGTATATAATATAAGCTACTTAGCGAGGTACTAACTTTATTAGTATATAACGACTACATAAGGATAATTTCCTCGTAGTACTAGACTAGTTAGATATATAACTCTAGTTAAAAGATATTAGTTAAGCTCTTATAGAACTACTCGTTAGTCTAGCTATATAGAGCGTCTTACCTAAGGCGAGGATTAGCCTAGAGGCGTATATATCTATATTATAAGTTTATAACCTAGCCTTAGAGTTTATATTTCTTAAGAGCTTATTATATTAGTATACTAGTCTAGTAGCTAACCTAGATTATACCCTCTTATTATAGCCTATTTACTATTTACTAATTAAATAGTATAAAAGTATTAGTAATATACATAATACTTATCCTATACTAACTAATCTTATAGTATTTAGTAAGCCTTTAGATATCTAGCATATTTATATTACTATATATTAGTAAAGTAATAGATATTATTCTAGATATATATATAGTCTATAGAGGCTAATAGTTAGCAATATCAATAGCTATAATAATAGTAATAGGATAGTAGCTTATTATCTCGTGCGCTCTATGCTACGTAGACTAATCGGTCTCCGTTATAAGATAGATTAATCCTAAGGAGTAATAAGTAAGACTTTTAAGTAGAGTTATATTATACTTTAGACTACTATTACATACTATTACTATTAGGGCGTATATAAGGGTATTAAGAATATAGATTAGTAGTTTCCTCTTTATAATTATAGTAATAATACTAAAATGCTAATTAGTATAAATAGTATAATATAGCTTAAAATTGAGATAAAATGCTAATAAGGTTTATCTATAGCTACTCTAGCTCGCATAAATATAGGCGAGAAGTTAGGTTTACCTATATATAAATTAGCTAAGACGATATTTATTAGGTTAGTATATACTCGCATAAGTACTAATATAGAGAGTCTTATTAGCAAGTTATTAAATAATTACTTATAGACTAGCTATATACGCAGAAGACTACTTAGGTATATCTATATATCTAGAAGTATACGTAAGCGTAGCTATATATATAGCAATATGCCTAGGCGTAGTTATAGACGCAGAAGTCTGCGTGGGAGATACTACGCGCGCAGAGACCTGCGTAGGAGAATCTATATAGGTAGAGGCCTGCTTAGGAGAGACTACGTTAGTAAGATCCTACCTAAGTAGGGTCGCTAATATGCTTAGATCTAAAGCAAATCTGCGCTAATAATAGCTCTTAATATATTTTAGTAATTAAGTTTATTATAATAGTAGCTAATAAAGCTAGATCTATTTCTATAGTAACCTCGTAAGTAAAGGCTATTTCTAGCAATTAGGCTCTATACTCCCTTTATAATAAGGTTTTCTTACTTAGCCCCTTTCTTTAGTAATTATTTCTAAACTCCACTAAAGTTAATTATAGCTAGGCTCTCTACTTATACGCTATTTATAATAATAATTACTCTATCTACTAGTTTAGATATAGCATTTAGGTATTACTATGACTTTACTAGATCTATTTCTAGCGCCTCTCGATCTTCGATTTTAGTATTAATAAACTAGGGTAGTAAGGGGGGTAAATAAAATAATAGGATTAATATAGCTCTCTAAGAAGAGAGATTAGGCTTAGATAAAGATAGAATTACACGCGTACTATCTTATCTCGCCTTATACTATTATACGCTGCCTAGTACTACCTTATATTAAAACGCCTAAACTTATAGGAGGTATTAGTTAAATAGGCTAGGGCGCTATTTAAGTATATGCGTAGTATTAGCTGCTTAGTACCCTTATAAACCCCGTTATTAATATAGGTAGGCCTATTTCTTTTAACTTGCTTAATATCCTATCCTAAACCTCTTACTAAATCGAGGACTCGCTCAGCTCTTATTCCCTAGTCTATAAAGTAAAATATACTAAAAGTATACCTTAAGGATATAAAGGCTATATTATACTTAAGGTCTATTTTGTAAGTCCTAGCTAGTTTATAAGTCTAGTATACTAAAGAAAGATTTAGAGCTTTAACTATATTTTAACTCTTTATTATAATAGAGTACTAGATACTATTACTATATTCTAGTATTGATTTCTATATATAAATAGCGATAGTTATACTACTTTAAGGGGCGAAGTAAGTAGAGTATTCCCTTAGTTCCTATAGCTTGCGGATTTATACTACTAGCCTACTATATATCTCTATAACCTACTAGTATAGTTAGTACTCGCTTGCTACTATACCACCTAAAGCGCCCCTCTCTTTAGTATTACTTACTTATAAAATAGCCTTACTAAAACGCTTTATATCCTCCTATATTCCTCTAAGTTACTATACTCTAAGATAATTAATATAATTACTCTAGAGGGATAAATATATTTAAATATATAGTATATATTCTATTTCTCCTACTAGAACGTAATTATATAGGCCGGATTAAATATCTACTTCGCTATTTCTTATGTAACCTTAAAGGTAATATAGTTATAGCTTTCGCTCTATAAATACTCTATAAGAGTAATAAACTCGCTAAACTTTCTATTATAATACTAGTTTAAGTAATCATAAGCTTTCTCCTAGTACTTAGGTAACTAAAAGTATTAGTTTAAGGAGTTAAGAAGTTTAAAAGAACTACTATAGAGGTAGTAGTTAAATATTTTACTACTAGGGTTCTAGGAAGCTATTATAACTTCTAGACTACTAGAAGACCACTAACGTAGTTACTTAGTAATTAACCCGTTTAGGTCTCTCTGCGTAATAGCCTTATAGACCTTTATTTAATCTAGCGGGGCTTTAGAATATCCCCCCCGCTCTAGATAATAGAAAATACGCGCTACTATTATATATAGTTTTCTATAGAAATAATAAGGTTATATCTTCCTAAGAAACTACTTACTCTTGTAGTACTACTAATATTAGCTACTACTATTTATTCACTAAGTAATTAAGAATAAACTATTTTAATACTATTTATATTATTAAAATCTTAATTATATAAACTATAATAGTAATATTTATATATTTTATAATCTTAGAGTTCTTACTTATTATTAAAGTATTTAGTATACCTATTATAGTAGTAGTTATACTCTAATTTATCCGAGCTAGTTAATAAAGACTCTGCTTAGTAATTAAGGGCGTTTATATACTATTCTATAGCTATATAAATACTAAAATAGTAGTTATATATATTATATTTAAAATCAGGCGCCTTATAGAACTTAGTAGTAATATACTAATATTAGGATCTCTATATTAGCTAAGTTTGCTAGTAGGTGCTATAAGTAAACGATATTATAAGATAGAGGAAAGTTAGATAGTATAGATATAGAGAAGAAAAATGCTTAAAGTGGTTGTAATTTACGGAAAGCTACCTTGTTAATATCTAATATATATGCTAAGTACTAACTATATATCGACATAGTAATTAGGTATTATACCTATATAATATAGAAATCTCTATACTTCGTATTATAGCCCTATATATAGCCTCCTATATAGTAGCGCCTAGCTTAGAATAGCTGCTAATGGACTAGGTTAATAATTAAAAGCAAGAAGTATACTAATAAAATAATAAGGTATATAGTAAGTACTAGGTAGTTTAATACTATTAAAAAGAAAGAGCTATATCTTAGTAGTAGGGATAGTTATAAGTACTAATAGCATAGATGAATAGTTTTGCGCCTTTGCTAGGTATTTATATTAAAACACCTACCCCCTAGTCCTATACTATAACTAGCTATATAGTCTCTTCCGCAGCACTATAGCTAGATTATATAGCGTAATATTAGTAGCAGGTTAGGGATCTATTAAGGTAGGGTTTCTATAAAGCGTATATAGCAGGGTATAGTAAGTAAGCCCGTCTTAGAGGGTTAGTATTATTTATTAGTTATTAGCAGCTTAGCGTTCCCTTAATAACTATTAGACGCACTTACTAAGAAAACAGCTATAATCAAAGTCGTATCTATAATAGCAGCCCCCTACGCGGTTAGTATTATATACTTAGTATATTGCTATTAATATAACTAAATAATATAATAAGACGCAAGAGTCGTATAATTCTATGTTTAGATAGCTATTAATTTAAGTATTCTAAGCTAGCGAATTATAGCTATAAGATTAGTAGCGATTTCTAACATATATATAGATTAGCAAAGGTAAGGCGAGCAAGTATAGTTATACTATATAGGTATACCATTAAAAACTATTTTATATATAAGCTAGTTAGTCCGTTAGCTAATTAGCTTCTTATCCCCGATTAATTACTATAAGCTATAAGGGGATAGAGAGCTATAGAAATTAAGTATTACTATAGTATAATACGGGCAATCTAATCTACTAGATACTCAGGTTTAGTACCCGCCTTATGTATTCGTTAGTAATAGTCTTATAATATATTTACTTAATAGCTACTTTTAGGATAACTATAGGAGCGTTTTAACGATAGCTAAGCACTACTTACTCCTATATTTCCTATATTAATATAAAGTAATACGAACCTATTAGTTATACTTATAATATTACTAGTATAGAGTTTGGGTATCTCTAATAGTATCTACTATACTATAAGAGCTATACTAGAAGCTTCTAAGCCTCTTTTCTAATATCTATTTAAATTAGGGATAATTAGTCTTACTTAGAGCTACTCTAAAAATAATAAAATTTATTATATATAATATAGTAGCTTTATATAGGAGAATATATACCTAATATCGCGTGAATTTATATTACTATAGAATTATCCTATACTATTAGTCTATTATTACTCTATTTATATATCCTAAATACTAAGAGCTTTAAAACCTAAGCTAACTATATCGTAGCTCTTAGTATTATTCTAGTCCTAGTTAAATAAACTAGAAACGTCGAGGCTTATATCCTTTAGCTATATCCCTCAGTCTAGCGCCTCTCTAATAGACCTTAGAAGTATATTAGCTATAGCTTATTTCTACTCCTTAATAAATACCTCTATTTACTCCTTTATTTTAAACTTCTTATAGTAAGTACTAGGAGTTTTATATAATTAGGATAGCGCTTATATTTAATTACTAATTCTAGTTAGGATCGATTCTTAATACTATAACTATTACGTTATTGTAGAAGATTATACTACTAATATCAATATATCCTAGGGTTTCTACTATTTATAATAATATAATAGCTATTAGATTTCCTATTAGGAGTTACTAGCTTAGCGCCTTCCTTAATTACTCCCCTTAGAGTAAGGGCTCTCTAATCCTTTATATAGTCTAACGCCTTCTAAAAGTTACTAAAACCTTTAAATATAGTAGCGCTATATCCCGCTACCCGCTAGTATATATTAGCCCTGACTAGATTAGTCTTACTTAGTTTATAGGAACTAGAATTAATACTAAGACGAGTAGATTATAGGCTTATTAACGCGCCCTTCATATAGAGCGTAAAATCCTATAGCTTTGCTTTTATATAGGGCTATAATATATAATATCCAGGAAGTAAGGTATAAGGGATTATAGCGTCTCGCTTAAATTAAAGAAGAAATCTAGTAAGTAGTAAACCATAAAACCTGTTTAATACTTAGAAAGAGGGTTAAGTTATTAAAATACTATATATAGTATACTAGCTATTAAGGGTATCCTAGATATATTAGTATATATAAGTATATATAAATAGTATAATTAGGTATTAATATATTATTTAAGTGTTATATAATATCTAGGCTATATATATAGGAGGCTGCCTAAGCTATAACTCCTAAACCCACGTCTTACTATATATATATTATAAGGTAGCGCTAATCTAGCCTAATAAATATCTATAAATAGAAATAAGGTAGATAATAGACGTAGGTAACTAGGTTAGTAGCATCGCAAGGATTATATATAAAGTAAGGTCTCCCGTATTATTCTAATTATACTCGTAACTTATTAACATAGGTATAGGTCTTAGGTCTTAATAAGCTAATATCTAAAAATAGATATAACTTAATAAACTACTTAATATCTAAACTAATCGAGGTATATATTCGAACCTAAACTTCTATATTATAATATAAAGAGTTATAGAAAAATTATAAATAAGCATAAAACTAGCGCTCGTTCCTAACCTAGAGGGTATTATTAACTATCAAAGACTCTCTTTCCTTCTTAAATTATACCCTAAATTAGTCGTTAGAACTTAGTAGATTAACCAGTATCTACTATAATAGCTCCCATAACGAAGTAAGAATATTATTAGATAATATAATATCTCGTCTCTAACTATTATTAGTATATATAATATAAAGATAAACCCTAGGGGTTAATAACTATTATAATCTAGCGAACGGGATATTAATAACGCTCCCTTATTAACTATAGCTAATAGGTCTTTATCTATCCTTAGAGGCGCTCCTATAGGGGTTTTATTATCAATAATTAACCCTAGAGAGGGGGAAGCGTGTTAATTAATAGCTATATCTAGAGGAGTAATAGGTCTATAATTAATAAGATCAATAAGACCTATTATAAATACCCTAGTAGTAGAGTTAAGTAAGATATTCCTAGTGATACTAATTTAATATTATAACTCTTATCTAGCTATTATCTCTATTAAAGAATATAGGTTTATAATAATTAATTTATATATCTTATATAGTTTCAAGTTAGATATAAGTAGTAACCTCTATACTAAGTATAGCTTTTAGTAAGAGGAAGATATAGAGAAGGAGGCTAAGTAAATATAGAGGAACTTTTAGTATAAGAAATAGCTTTTCTTACTTACCCTATTAAACTAGAATAAAGGTATAGGCTTGGGGTGCTAATTATAGAAACTAATAAGCTATATTTTAGTATAAATAGCGAGGTAGAGATAAGAGGCCTTATAGAAGTATAACTTAGGGTTTATAGCGCCCTAGACTAAAGCTAGCCTACTTATAAATTTATCTTCTTAGTCTCTAATAATCCTATAAAGAACTTTACTTAGAGGTTATTTATATAGTAGAACTAAAAGGTTGAGCCTTAGGGGGGAGTAAATAGGTTCTATCTATATAGGATAGAAAGGTGTAGGGTATTCCGCTAGTAGTTAATATAGCGCCCTTGAGGTAACTATATATCTTCCTAACTTATAAATATAGTATATCTACTAAAATAACTAACTACCTTAGGCTAAGAATATCGCTTTAATATATATTAAGTACTCTTATTTTACCTTTTCTACCTAAAGAATATAGAGTAATAGCTATATAGGAGACGCGCCTATTATAATAGCTATTAAGCTCGGAATTACGCCGCAGCCCCTTCGCAAAAAGACTATAACAAATTCACCCAGTTCGCAGGCACAATTCGGGAAACACTATATAGGTATTTTAACCTATACCCTCTACTAGTTAAGGAAAATAATATAGGAACCCTATACGTTCCTACTACTTATAAGCAAACCCTCTAAACATTATAGAGTCGGACGCGCGCTACACCGGGGCCGATTATATCAGAGCCGAACGGGCTACTAAGGCTCTCGTAGCAAAGCTACTATATGAGATAACTCCTCAACCTAAAAGGTCGACCTTCGAGCAAGATACTAAAGGTAAAAGCCACTATATGAGATAACTCCTTAACCCAAAAGGTCGACCTTCTAGCAAGGTACTACGAACGCTACTATATAAGAGGTAACTCCTTAACTAAAGAGGTCTTTCCCAAGAGGTTCTTATAGCTAGAAGCATAAGAAGCTCTGCTGCTACGAGCAGGGCCTTATACCTCTCCCTCTTCCTTATCCCTATAACCCACGACAAATCCTTAACTATATTAGCACTAGACCCCGCATATAAAAACGCTAAGCCCGCGCGAGGTACGCCCTTTAACGCTAATAACGCGCGAGAGCTCGCTAGAGAGTTTAGTATCGATACGATTAATAAAACCCGCTCCTTCTTTAACTACTCTATTATATATAGAGAGCATATTATTAGTATAGCCCTTAAGAGGGCTCTTATTAATACCCCTAGAGGGGATACTTGCTATTATATTATAGCTAAGCAAGTAGACTTAGTAGTAGAAGTTCGGCAGGTTGTTACGCACCCTATAGAGTAGCCCTTCTTCGAGCAGGTCCTCCGCATTACTAAGGCAGAGGCGGCCTAGGCGGTATCGGTAAGTATAGCTTACGCTAACTGCTTTGATATAGAGAGAGCGTTACTAACGATAGCATAGCTGCGAAGGCGTTAGCTAACCCGATCGAATAAGAGGACTAGCGGACGAAGCGGTAATAGAGGCAGTATTAGCAGCGCGGGTAGTGCGCGAGAGGAAAAGTCGATAGTTTTATAGTCTATTAAATAATAAAAAACCACGTTATTATCGATATAAAGTTAAAGATCGTGAGGCTATCTAGTATGACGGGCACGTATAAGTGCGGCTATGGTTAGGAAAGTTACGATCACGTGACCGAAGGCTATATATTATTAGGAGGCGCGGAGTTAGAAGGTCTATTGCACTTAAGCAGGTAAAATCACTATGCAGTAGCCAGAGGCCTTATAATAGCTATAACTATACTAAGGTTTTCTATTTAGGCTAAAAACTATTAAACCTTAGTAAAAGCAAGCTTAGAAGAAAGTAGAAAGAAGGTATTTATAATATTAGGAACCTCTAACTATACTCTATAAAGCTTCTTAAAATAATAGCGAATCTTCTCTAGATTAATACAAATAATCTTTATTAAAATATTAATTCTCTATTTAGTTATAAGGCCTAACTAGTATATTAGCTTATATCTTCTTAGTAAAGGGGATAATCTTACCCTCGTTTAATATATCGTGAAGATCTAGTATTAAGTCCCTTAGAAGTACTAAGGGTATATTATATACTCTAGTATTACTAGTAATATAGATAACTATACCTTCTAGCGCTCCTATTTGAAGTATTATAGCTAATACTTAGTCTATATTTTTATATATTAAAGCGAGGAGTATAATAGAATTAAGAAACTTTCTTTTAAGAAGTACTTCTTAAGACCTATTTATATTATAAGGATAATAGTTAAGGCTAAATATTATTAGGCTACCCCTTATAGTGTTAAGCTTATAGAGAAGTATAATATCTTATATAAAACGTTTCTATACTTTACTAGTAATCTTAAGAGTTATTATTACTTATAAGGATAGTTTTTAGTAGTAATATATTTATTTAAAACTTATGCTAAGTTATAAATAGGATTATATAGCTAGTAAAACGGACCTTTATAAGCCTAATAGTAGAAAGTCTAGATTCTAACTCTATATACCTCTACTTCAGGCTTTACCTATTAAAGCTATTTTTATATATTAATAGATGACTATAAATAGAGTTCTCTATTATATATATTACTATACTAAGACTTAGTACTTAAGGAGGATACTTATAGTTATTTTATATATTATTAGTTACTCCTCGCGATTATATATAGCCTAATAGAAAGCCTTCGGACTATACTTATATATAGTAGTAAATATTAGCGTCTAGTATATAGCTCCCTCTTAGTATAGGGAATCATCCAGGGTATATTATAGATACTCTAATATTATACTATTACCCCGCACGACCTTCCTAGCTTACTAGATTAATGCTATAAAGTATATAAAGCTTAGTAGGAATCATAATTCTTTAATTAACTAGGAAGGGTATTACTAACTTTTATAAATAGGCCTATTATAGGAAAGTTACCTAGGGTTTCTTTTGAGAGTAGAGTACTACTTATTATATATCTAAATATATAAGGGGTATCTAGTACGTAGAGTAGTAACTAGTAATAGATTAAAAATAAGGCGGATAATATAAGTAATAAGTAATATATAGTAAAGAAGGGCGTAGGCTAGTAGGGAGTTACCTTCTAAATATTACCTATCTCTAGGCTATTTAGCACTATACGCTTTATAGGGTTAATAGGAATAAAAGCGGAAAGCATATATTACCTATATATATATAACCCTACTTAGATACTTATAAAATAGGTAGCGCGACCTAGATATAATATTCTTTATAATATTCTATAATTCGATATGAGCTAGTAAATAACTTCTAACTAGAACTAGAATAAGGCGAATAAAGTTATATAGTTCGTCTTATCTTTACTAGCTATAAGTTAGTAGCACGCTAAGGGGGATTATTTCTTATACCTATATACTATAAATAGAATACCTCCTAATAATATAGTATACTAAGGCATAGTTATATAGAGGATCGCTAGGCTAAGGACGCTAAGTACTTAATAGTACTGGCTAGGAGAGCTAATAGCCTATAGTTAGTTAATTATCCCTATTATTAAATCGTGATTATAATAAGCTAATAATCCCTAAATTAACTTCCTTATCTAACGAAGCAATCTGCTCGCCTTATAGTAAATATATACTATCGCAAATAGTTATATATATATATATCAAGTATATAAACCAACATACTTCTATTATATCGGGGATACGAGCATACTAGTAAAACTACCTATTAGTATATAAGCTATAGGACAGCTATAGCCTAGTAAATAATAAGTAAGTTAAACTATAGCTAGATTTATAAGTAATTATAAGTAATAAACTTCTCTTATCTTTTATTCCTCCCTTAGATTCTTAGTATATTACAGAGCTTATTACTACTATGATTATAGCTCTAAAGGCGAACTACGATATACTAAAAATAGGCCTACCTACTAATAGCTAGTAACCTAAAGATATTCTTAATAAATTTATTTCTTATATTAGAAGATTCTATATTAAGAAGAGTTTCTAAGATCTAAAGGCTATAGTTTTAACTTATAATATACTATAAAGGAAGCTTTTTAATATAGAAACCGCCTATAAGAAGAACCTCAAAGAATTTATATAGCTAAGTATAGATTAAGATACTAAGAAAGAAGCGTTTAAAAAGAAAACTAAGGAAGAAAACTAGGAGTATAATAAGATCTAGGAAGATAAAGGAATAGCTTACTAGAAGCTTAAAGCTAAATAGGAAACTATAAAAGTACTAATAGGAAAGATTAAGTTACTTAAGGATAAAGTTTAAGGATCTATTACTAAAAGCAAAAAGCAAGGTAATTGAACTATAACTCTTAGGAATACTAATAACACGCTAAGCAAGGACTTGAAGGAGGCTAAGGATATTATTACTAAGTTAGAGGCTAAATTAAAAGCTACTAAGAACGAAATAAGTATCTAATCTAAGGACTTAATAATAGCTAAAAGCAAGCTCATAGAGATCCGATTATATACTACAATATTAATAGTGCTTAATAATATAAGAACTAGTATATATATAGGTAACTATTATTAATTATTATATTATAGAGGATAACACTTAATATTAGATAGTATACTAGTATTATTATTTAAAGATACCCTAGCTTTATTTAAGGAGTTCCTAGGCTATAATATTAGTAAGGGCTAGCTATAAGATATAAAATCTTAGGATTATATTAGAGATTACATAGCTATATAGCACGCAATTCTAATTCTAGCCTCGAACTTAGTTGATAATAAAAAGATAAGGGTAGTTATAAGCCTAATAATCTATAGTAGAGTACTAGCTATATATATTTTCTAACTAATATACCTCTCTATAAGCTCCGACATTAAAGAGTTACTATACGCGCTAGCTATAGTAAAGCCCTCCTAGGAGATATTTATTCGCGCTATACTCTATAAAGTATTTCTAGAGCAATAGAAGATATATTGAGATAGATACTCTAAACCTATAGTTAATAAGGTATTTATAGTAGTTACTAATCAGATACCTATCGACTAATATATAACGTTTAGATCCTAACTTAGTTAGCTTATAAATTTATTATATAGGAGCTAGTAGTATATCTCAAGGGTAGATAAAAGAGGTTAAGCCGTATTTCGTCTTAAAGACGCTATATAACTAGTAACCTCTACTAAAGTAGATAGACGTAGTTATACTAGATAACTATACGAGAGTAATAACGCTAAGTAAAGGGAATAAGGAATATTAAATATAATAGAAAGAGTTAAAGCTAGTAATACTATTAACGAGCAAAATTATTGAAATTATATAGCTAGCTTTCCTTACTACTATAGATAATAAAGTGAGCATATTAGACCTAGTCTACCCTAGGTATATACTTATATATACTGAGGTTTAAGGCGCTAAGGATAAGGAGAATTTATAGAGAGCTACGTAGAGAGCTACCTATAACCTAAATAGTAGATCCTAAAGGAATAGATAAGACTCTGCTATTTTTTTTTCCTAAGGCTCTTCTAATATATTAGGGGTTAAGTAGCTTATTACTAGTAAGCTAATAAATAATAAGTATATAAAGTGCTTAATATAGTATAATTAGATACTAGTAAAGAAGGATTAAGGATAAATCAGTAGATTAAGGTATTACCTACCTAGAAGCAAGAGGCGTATTATTAACTTAAACTATATAGGAAGCAGGTAGCTATTATATAACTTAGTAGGAGACCTCGTAATATAGTAATAACAAGTATATCGCACGCGCCCTGTACGTTATATTTCTTATTTATCCTACTATATCTAGATTTTAGAGAGGAATCCACGAAGTAATTATAATCTCATAGTAACCCTAGCGTTAGCTATAGCTAGCTTTATAGACTATAGCTTCTAATTAATCCGCGGGGAATAAGCATTCTTAATTATCTATAACGATTTCTCTCACGCTAAGCGCCTAAAGCGGCTTATAGTAAGTACTGAGTATATACCCTATAGATATAGGATATGCTTTTATGATACTTATAAGTCTTTTCTTACTAAATACCATCTAAAGTTAAGGAGATATATAACTACGCTTCGTAAGAGCTTAGATTAGCTATAGTTATCTTTTATAACTATAGAAACGCCTAGTATAAGCTTTAGATATCCTAGGATAATAGTAATAGCCTTAGGATATAGAACGTCTATAGGTAATAATAATAGTCTATAGTTAAACCTAGGAAGTTCTTTAATACTCCTAGGACGTCGTGGGATAAGCATAGGATTATAATAATAGTCCCTTAATAGGCCTGGGATGTCCTAGGATAATATTAATAGTCCTAGGATAACTAGGGATAAAACTAGGACGTCTGCGGACACTCCTAGGATACCCTGGGATACCCTGGGATCCTAGGACATACCTAGGATATTCATAGACACGCTAAGGATACCCTAGGATCCTAGGATATACCTAGAATATCTATAGACACGCTAAGGACGTCCTAGGATAAGGACAATAGTCCTAAGAAATACCTAAGACATCTAAGAATAATAATAATAGACTGGGCTAGTTCCCGCCTAGTCCTGTATAAAGAGATAACCTAATAATACTAATACGTATTATATAAATTACTAAAGCTTATAATTCTTATACGCGAAGTTATAGTACTTATATTTTAAGTATTAAGATATCTTTATAGTAAATATATTATACTAAATAAATTAGACCGGGCTATTATATATCTTAACCTCATTATTTATATTAATAGTAGGCTTTTCCTATATTACTATAATATACCTTAAAATATAACTTATTATAAATTCTAGTTCTATAGTAAAACTATCTTTCCCTTAATATACTAATAATCCTAACTTCTTAAGCGCTATATACTTTCTCTTTTTACTCTAAATATTAGAATTAAGTAAGGTAAGTAGAGAGCGATAGCTAAGTTCTACCTACTCGAAATCTACTATTATAATACTACTACCTATTATATTATTAAGTTTGGAATTACGCCGCAGCCCCTTCGCAAAAAGACTATAATAAATTCACCTAGTTCGTAAGTATAATTTAGGAAATACTATATAGGTATTTTAACCTATACCCTCTACTAGTTAAGGAAAATAATATAAGAACCTTATACGTTCCTACTACTTATAAGTAAACCCTCTAAATATTATAAAGTTAGACGCGCGCTATACTAGGGCTAATTATATTAGAGCTAAACGGGGTACTAAGGCTCCCGTAGCAAAGCTACTATATGAGATAACTCCTTAACCTAAAAGGTCGACCTTCTAGCAAGGTAAACGCTACTATATGAGAGGTAACTCCTTTACTAAAGAGGTCTTTCCTAAGAGGTTCTTATAGCTAGAAGTATAAGAAGCTCTACTACTTCGAGTAGGGCCTTATACCTCTACCTCTTCCTTATCCTTATCCCTTAACTATATTAGTACCTAACCCTATATATAAATACGCTAAGCCTAAGCGAGGTATACCCTTTAGTATAAATAATATAGAGGGGGTTACTAGAGAGTTTAGCCTTAATATAATTAATAAAACCCGCTCCTTTATTAATTACTCCGTTATATATAGAGAGCGTATTATTAGTATAGCCCTTAAGAGGGCTTACCTTAATACCCTTATAAGGGATTTTATAAGGCATAATAGTATTAGAGCTAAGTAAGTAAACTTAGTAATAGAAGTTTAGTAGGTTATTATATACCCTATAGAGTAGCCCTTCTTTAAGTAGGTCCTCTGTATTACTAAGGTAGAGGTAGCCTAGGCAGCCTAGGCGAATATTACTGAGTATAGCTTGCGCCGACTAATACAGAGAGCGCTACTAACAATAGCATAGCTGCTGCGAAGGCGTTAGCTAACCCGATCGAACATAAGGACTAGCGGATAAAGCGGTAATAGAGGCGGTATTTAACAGCGGCGCGGGTAGTGCGCGAGAGGAAAAGTCGATAGTTTTATAGTCTATTAAATAATTAAAAACCATATTATTATTAATATAAAGTTAAAGATCGTAAGGCTATCTAGTGTAATAGGTACGTATAAGTGTAGCTATAGTTAGGAAAGTTATAATTACGTGACCGAAGGCTATGTATTATTAGGAGGCGCGGAGTTAGAAGGTCTATTGCACTTAAGCAGGTAAAATAACTATATAGTAGCTAGAGGCCTCCTATTATATTATATACGATATTATATAGCTCTTTATCGTAATAAAGAATACCTAACTTATATATTTCCTTATATACCTAGGTAACTATATTAATATTAGCTTTAGTAGCTTAATTAGCGGTATTAAATAAAGGTATACTAGCTTAGCTAAGGAATAAGACGTGCTTATATATACTACTGTTATAATATAATAGTAGCGCTAGGTCTACCTATCCTAAGTAAATAGGAATATACTTTCCCTGAATTAGATACAGTTAAATATATACTTTATTCTTATAATATAAGTAGGTTAGATTAAGTATCTTAACGCCTTTAGTAATAAGAGTATAGTTATAGCGGGATAGCCCAACCTTAAAGAGTAAGCTAGTTAAGCTAGATAGGTAAAGTAGTATAATATCTATATTAGGGCTATAGTTATTAGCGAGTTAAGTATAGATAAGTTAAAGGAAGTCTAATTAGTTTAGATACTACTATTTATAATCCTAAGAATTTAGGTAGCGTCTATTTATCTACTTACTACTTATAAGTCTAAGTAGGTATTATATAGTATAAAAGGGATAATTCTTAATATTTTACTACTTACCTTAGCTATATTATTAGCCTCTCTTGCTTTATTATACCACTTTTCTTACTAACTCTATTACTATTAATATAATAATAGCTTTCCCCTAAGTATAAGGTACTTATAATAGGGTAGGTAATAGAGGTATCCCTTCTCTATTATTATTACCATTATCTTAATGCCTTATATTACTATTAGATTACTTATAGCGAGACTATATCTAAATTAGCGAGCGCTTAAACCCTTGCTAGTATTGGGGCTTATATAGAGAGAGGCGCGCTTCCTTACCCTTACATACTATTTTAGGTATATTTCTTAATACGTTATTATACTCTGTAGCCTAAGTATTAAGAGCTATAGTTATATTATGCTATAATAATAGGGGTACTTTAATATAGAGGGCCTATAGGATAAAGGCAAAGACCTATATAATAGCTATACTATAAGGATTATTCTTATTATTAAGCACGTCTATATTAGGTATACGTATGGAATAATATATAATTATAAAATTATCTAGAATATATAGAAAGATAAAAGTCTCTCCTATATGTATATATCTATATTAGATACCTTTACTAATTATATATAAGAAGAGCTAGGTTATAATAGTAGTAATAAGCGATCTTAATATAAATATAAACCCTTTGCTATCCTTATTTATTATATTACGTTCTAGCTATATCTTAGACTCTAGACTAGTAACAACCTCGTTATATTATAATTTATATGATACTTTATACTTAATTACTAGGGCTAGAATATTTTAGTTATTAGAGGTATAATATATCTAGAACTAATTAGCCTAATTACCCTTCCCTCTCGCTCTATATTAGGGCTTATAGTTAGATAGTTTAGAGGTTATTACTATAGCGTCAATATTATCCTATTTAATAGATATTTACTATATAGCTTTAGGAAGGGCTTTATCTATCTATCTAAGTTTTATATAGCTCTTAAATATTATAATCCCTTATAAGCTTATCTATTATTAGAGTTACTTATTACTATATACTTTATTAACTAGCTTTTAAATTATATTCTTAATTATATTACGCTAGACGTTATAGAGACTAAGCTTACTATTAATAGGTTTAATAAGGGATATGATATATTCTAGTTAATATAGGGATATGATATATTCTAGTTAATATAGGGATAGAAATATAGCTTCTAATGAAAATAAGTTAAAATCCCTAAGTTAATCCTATATCTCCTCTTATCTTCTTATACAGTTATCTTATAAAATAATTTATTAAGGGAAAATCTAGCTAGCTATGTTAGTTATTTCGCTTTATATAGTTAAAGTATAATTAGTTATTACTTAGATAGTAAGGCTAAGTAAGTCGTAAGACTTAAGATATTTCTAGAGTATTCATAGTTATAAGGTTTTTATAAGTTCTTTAGCCTCCTCTTATTAGCGCTATTCCCTCTCTTATTAATGCTATTCTTCCTCTTATTGCTATTATTTCTCTAAAGTATAATCTTCTACTTATTTATATCGTGCTTGCTCTTCCTTATATTAGGCTTGCTCTTCCTAAAGTTTGTATTATAAAAAGGCGATCTTATCTTCTATTATAGTAAGAGTAATACGCAACGGGGAATAAAGAGTAAAACAAGTCGGACTTTAATAACTATAAAATTAAGGTATTTATTATAGCCTATTAATATGCTAATACTAATCTGTGTTGCCCTAATAATAGTTACGCTAAGGATTTGAGCGTGGCGTGGTAGTAGTGGGTTTGCTAATCTTCTCCCTAGCTTCTCAGCACTAAGTCGGGCTAGTGCTACCCAGGTTGCAAGGCCAGGCTCCGCTATAGGGAGTTCCGTAACTACTTCTATTATCTAGGTTAGCATTGCAATAAACCCGCTTACAACCCTTATAGAGGGCCGATAGGTGCAGCGGTCCTTCTTTTCTACCTTAAGCTTCTAGCGCTATTTCTACGCCTGCCCACTTTTTGATTTAGTATACGATCCGCTCGATATAAGACTTTACCTCTTTCCCAACTTCTTATCCCGCTTCCCTATAATCGCCTAATATTAAATAATACCTTGTTCGCTTCGCTGTAATTTACTAGTAATCTATAATAACTCCTTTTTCTCCTAAACCTATATATATAGTTTTAATTTATCTAAAGGTGTCTAATAGCATTGCTAACGCTATTTACTATTTTTCTTAGTAGCACTAGAGCCATTACTATAATTAGAACTTATACTTAAGCTATCGCTATTACTCTTATCCCTAGAGCTATAATCTAAGCTTTTGTTATTCTTAACTATCTTAGAGTTTAATATCTTAGTAATTACCTTTAATATAGGATCCTGATTTATTATACTGTAGGGATCGCAGTTTTCCGTGCTTATATTATATAGAAGTCTCTTCTTCGCATAGTCCCTAATAAATATAAGGAGTAGCTTAAGTAGGTATATTCCTAGTCTACTACTAGATAACTTAGCGCTGCTCTCGGCTAGAGTCTATATAGTATTACTTATCTATAGTAGATATACTATAGATAAACTATGGGAATAATATATATCTAAGGATATGTTTATTATAATAACTACTTAAGGGAAGGGAACTTATTTAGACTTTTAAGGATTAGGTTCAGTTAAAGAGAAGTTAGGGGGAGGTAAGGTAACTTCCAGTATAGCTAGCGATTAACCTCGTTATCTTCTTATTAGCTAACCCCTTTTAGAAATATTATCTATATTTAGTATAAGTAATCTATTAGGGCGTAAGGGGTAATTATTATAGCTTATAGCGCTAGCTATATAAGGTTATAGTTATCTTCTAGGGGAGCGCTAGAGCTATCTATTAAATTAGGTAATAAGACCTCTCTTACCTAGCTTATTAACTAGGGTTCAAGATAGTAGGATATATAAAGTCCTAGCTAGTAGAGCTAGTGCTACTATCTTACTACTAGTATTTTATAACCTCCTTTATTTAGGTAAGCGACTATGATAGCTCTTATAGCTATTTTTAATTACCTTATAATCTTATTTCCTCTAGCTAGTAGTAGTATTACTAACTTATAAGGAAGGGGTAGGAATTATAAAAATATCTATATAAGGCGGTATTATATTATCTAATAGAGTAGCGGGAATATTAAGTAAGTAACTAGGAATAGGGCTTATTATATAGGATACGCTCTTTATAAAGCTAGGTATTGTAATATTACTTCTAGAGAGGATATATAATATAGGAGTTCCTAATGAATCTTAACTTATAAGTTTTAGTCCTGAAACTACTAACTCTTAATAATAGTCCTTCCTATAGATATCTTTATTAGAGCTACTAGTATTGTTATTTATTAAGCTATTATTATGATAGCTTTTATAGGTATTACTACTCTCTCTCCTCCCTTTATTCTTAATAGGAGCTATATAGATTTATATTAATTTTAAATTCCTTTATGTTTATAATTCTAGTCTCTTACCTATATTTAACTTACTAATAGTATGGCTTATTAGGCGGATTTACCCTATTCAATAATCTACTAAGTTAGGAACTAGGGGTAGTTCTTTAGGTGAAGTATTTACCTCCTCCTAAGAAGTTCTATTCTATAGAAAGCTAGGTAAGTTAGGCTATATAAGGTAATACGAATTCTAAGAGTAACTTAATATTATCTAAAGAGATAGGTTTAGTTATTCCTATTATAATACTACTTATCTTAGATAGTAGTGCGAAGGCGCTTAAGGTATTTATAATATTATTCCCTTTATTACTCTAATCTATTCTGATAAAATAGAAATCGAGGCTATTAATACTATAAATATTAGTAGAATTAGCTATTTATTAGAAGCTAAGGCTTAGTAGGATATAATAGGACTATACCTAATATATAGCTAGTAGTTTAAGCCTCTATTATAATAAGAGTTCTAATATCTAGTTTAAGTAGTATTAGGAGCGCTATTAGTAGGAGGTATAATTAATATTATTACTCTCTATGCTTATATTAGTATTCTAGTTTCATAAGCTTCTTCCGCTTACGCTCCTTGTTTTTATAGAGCCTTCCTATTAACTCTATATCTAGCTATCTGAACTATAGTTTAACTATTATTAGTAAAAGAAGAAAGGTAAGATTGAATAGTTGGGTATACGCTAGCTAGCGTAATAATAAGGAAAAGAGGGTATAATATATAATATTAGATATCTATATTATAATAGACCCCTATTTCCTAGGTATTAAGCTCGGAATTACGCCGCAGCCCCTTTGCAAAAAGACTATAATAAATTCACCTAGTTCGCAGGCATAATTCGGGAAATATTATATAGGTATTTTAACCTATACCCTCTACTCGTTAAGGAAAATAATATAGGAACCCTATATATTCCTACTACTCGCAAGTAAACCCTCGTATAGAGTCGGACGCGCGCCGCACTAGGGCTAATTATATTAGAGCTAAACGGGCTACTAAGGCTCTCGTAGCCTAGAAAAGCTACTATATGAGATAACTCCTTAACCTAAAAGGTCGACCTTCGAGCAAGGTACTAAAAGTATAAGCTACTATACGAGATAACTCCTTAACCTAAAAAGTTAACTTTCTAGCAAGGTGCTATAAATATTACTATATAAGAGGTAACTCCTTAACTAAAGAGGTCTTTCCTAAGAGGTTCTTATAGCTAGAAGTATAAGAAGCTCTACTATAAGTAGGGCCTTATACCTCTCCCTCTTCCTTATCC
>JAVHLU010000925.1:0-42603 GCA_036785755.1 Colletotrichum ledebouriae
GAGGAGAATATTTATTTAATTTATAACTAGGCTGCTCGTTTTAATAGCTACTACTAACTATTATTTCCTTTATTCTTTCCCTATATATAACTACCCTAATTTACTATTCTATTTATTATAGGTTTTTAATCCTAAGTTTATTTTACTTTATTAAGGCTAAGGAGAGTAAGGGAGGAGAGTTAATTATTCCTTCTATAGGCTACTAATAAATTACTATATTATTAAAGTAATTAGTAGATATAAAGACGCACTCCTTACCCTTTAAGCCCTCTTGTTTCTCTCTCCCCTTTATATATATTATTTACTTTTAAGCTTAATTTATCTACTAATTATATAATATCAACTACTATACTATAGCTCCTCCTTTTCTTTAAATATTATATCTATTTAGGTCTTTAGTCTATAAATTACTTATACTTTCCCCTTATTAACTTTTCTCTTAATATATTATAATAAGAAAAGTTATTTTTTATAATAATAAAGTATTAGATATATAGATCTAGGAATTAAGATCCTTAAACCTTCTTATTCTTAAAATTAGACTTTTAATAGAGCTTATACCTAATAAACCGAGTATAAGTAGGTTTTAAGTATAAGGATAAAATAATAGAGATATCCTAGGCTTTAGACCTCCTAATAAGCTTAGTTATTAGCTTTAGCTAATTAAATATAATACGCGCCCTTTACCTAGGATAGATAATATCCCTAGTTAGATAGACCCTTTTAATATAATATTAAAATATATCCTTATTAAACGTTAGAATAAGACCTTAGAAGTAGTAGAGGAGATAATTCGCCCCTTATACTTATAGTAAGTTATAGCTAGTATATTTAATACTATTAATATACTTAAGATAATAACTCTAATATATACTAAGGATATCTTAGTAGTTACTTATTATATTATAAGGCTTACTAAGCCTAGCTAACTACTCTATTATAAGATAATTAGAGGTGTAGAAGACGATTTTAAAGATAGAGATATAAGGAATATTATAATTACCTAAATTAAAGCTAAGTCCCCTAATATACTCCTTATTTATCTATAAGTACTTAAGTCTACTAAGGTAGTTATTATAGGTTTATTAATTAATTTATAAGATAGGAGAAACTAGGTTTATAATAATTAGTAGTTAAGGAGATAAGCTAAAAGACAACTATAAACTCTAATATTTATTACTAGGAGCTTTCTACTAAGATATAAAGCTAAGGAAGTTTTAATAAGATAACTATACCTAGTAGAACTTTAATATATAGACCCTCTACTATAAGCCTCTAGTCTCTACTTTATTAATTAGCTTAGGTCTTTTATATAAATTAGGAGCCTAGTACCTCTAAAGTAGCTTATTAAAATAAGATATTAAGCTTATATTAATTATTTATTAAAAGCTTTTATTAAGAAAATACCTCCTAAAGGATACTAAACCTAATTAAGAGTAAATAGGATTCTATATAATTAATACTTTAAATTAAGAGATAAAGATATTAGGAAAAGGATAGCTTAAGAAGATATTAAATATTAAATAGCTAAGTATACCCCTCGATTTATAGACCTAGAGGTTTCCTCTCTAGATAGGATAGATATTAACCTATTAATACCTATAGATACTAATTTATAAACTAGTCTAATAATTCCTATTAATCTAGAAGAGTTAGATAGAGAGGAAGGATTATTTAAGGAATTAAATATCTAAAATATAAAAAGAAAGAATAACTATAAGAAATAGAAGAGGGATTATAACCTATAGTAACTAGCTAATTTTATAAAATATCTTAACTACCCTAAGTCTATAAAACTATTTATATTACCCTACTTAGCCCTTATTACCCTAAGAGATATTATATTTAGCCCTATTAATACCTTAGCGGGATTTAATATTATAAACCCTAAAGGGAACCCTATACTAAATAAAAACGAGCCTATATTAGTAGTCCTATAATATATATAATAGAACTAAGAATCTATAAATTACTTAATAAGCTAGTATAGTAGAGGGTTATTTATTATAACTTTAGCCTAAGTAGAATATTTATTAGACCTTTATAATATATAAGGGAAGCTAATAAGATAAGAGGAGTTAGATAATTTAGAGGTTATAGCCCTTTTTATATTTATAATTAAGGGCTACCCTCGTAATATCTATACCCTAATCTATAAGCTAGCTTAATAACCTAGGAAAGAAATTAATAAGGCTTCTATAGAGCTTAAAAGAGTAGAGGTAAAGAATCTCTAGGATATTACTAGAGCCTTCTTTCTATTATATTATAGTAATTATTACTAGGCTATAATTTTTATAGACTAGTAAACTAGCTACTACTTCTATTATAACTCTATATAGGATTAAAATAGTAATTAGCGCTTTATTAAGGCTATATAAGACCTTAATATATAGTATTATAAGATAGGAGCCCCTCTATACCTCTAAAAGCTCCTATTAATTAATACCTATATAGTTAATTTAGTTTAGTAGAGGGATAGATTTATATATAGTCTCTAATATATTAAATAGGCTAAAGCTCTAATTTAAGAAGGATTACTATCTCTACGTTTTAATAGTATAACTTTAAGTAATAGTATATTATTCCCTAACTTTGAAATCCCCTTAGTTACTTAATATATATTTATAATTACTATAAAGTTCTATAACTTAACTATTAATAGTAGTATAGCTCTATACGATACCCTATTAAGCTAAGAAGACTTTAAGAAAGTACTTTTCTTTCTTTTATACCCTCTTACTCCTTTATCTATAGATAATAATATAATAGACTTAGGAAATAATAATAATATTACGCTATCTCCTATAATAAATATTCCTTAACCTATTTATAGATTATTAGTATTATTTAGGTGTACTTTATTTAAAATACTAGATTATAAGCTTAAATATTTTAGATATTAGCTTTAGTTATAGGTCTTATAGATACTAAGTTATAATATAACTATTAAGTAATACCTAAGAACTATACTTATAAATATATTATTATATCCTAAGAGGCCTAGTCCTTTAAATAAGTATAATTATAGCTATATAGACTATATCTAGTAGAGGGTTAACTAATAGGATTAAATTAAGTAGAATACGCCTAAGGGAGTATATTATTATAACTTCTCGCGCCTAGTATAATAAGGTAGGTAGTTTTAGTTATACTAAGGATTAGAGTAGGATAAGGAGTATAATAAAGAGGAAGAAGTAATAAGGCTATTATTAAGATATAACTTCTAATAGAAGATACTTAAACCTAAGGGACCTTCTTAATAATAAGATCGCCCGCTTAGAAGACGTTATTAATAGATTAGATCTATAAATAGAATTTATTTACTATTTCTATAAAGTAGTTTTATTTATTTTTTAAAACTCCTTTTTATAATATTATAAAGAGTCTTAAGGGGATAATTAAGAAGGGATAAGATAGACTTAGCTATATAACTTTTAGAAAACTCCCTTAGTATATAAACTTATTATAAGAAGACTATAGAGTAGAGTATAGAAGAGAGGAGTATACTAGAGGAGAAGATAGTATAGATATTATTATAATTAATACCTTAATAACCCTATACCTCGTTTTTTAGTATTTTCTTAGCGAATCCACGCCTAATTTAGATAATCTCTTTTAATGAAATCTATAAATTATTCTATATATCTTTTAAGCCTACTTTTAATATTCTTACCTATTTATAGGTAGAGCTATATTATTTGTTATCTTTCTAGTTCCTATTAGTTCTAGCCCTTTCTAATATCCTTAACTACTTAGTTACCCTTTAGCCTATATAATAAAGGGGACTAGTTATAAGTAAGTAGAAGAGGAAGTATATACTTTATTAGATAAGGGCGACTTTAACTATATCTAGTATATTAAGGCTAGCGAGGATTTAGACTTATATAAAGAAGACTTAGTTATTAGTATTAATAATAAGGATAACTAAGAGTAATAAGAAGACGATCCCGAGCACGTTAACCTAGTTACTTAACCCGCTTATTACTATGAATACCCTCTAGGTTATATCCCTAGATATAAGGATAAGTACCCTATCTTTAATATTAACGTATTTTAAAATTCGCTTCTTAAGGATCCCGGAATCTACTCTTATAAAACCTGCCTTTATAATACTAAGCTATATACTAACTTTAAGGGTATCTTCTCGTATTAGACCCTTCTATCCCCTTAGCTAAATATAACGCTTATTAGTCCTATTAAGCCCTAGTAATATATAGTTATACGTTTATATTATTATATATACGCTAAGATTATTATCCGAGGCTATTATAATAAACTACTAATCGTAGTCTGCGTTAATACTAGCGCAGACCGCTTAGTTATAAGTAAAGCCTGCTTATAGTAGTTCTATACCCTCTTAAGAGAACCTAAGGTATTTAAGCTCTAAGGCGTTAGAAGCCTTAAGACTATTACCTAGGTAACTTTCTCTATCCTTATATAAGGATAATAACCTAATAGTTATATAATAACTACTAAGCTCTATATAGGCGTATAGCTTATCCCTTATTTAGACGCTAGCTTGCTTATAGGGTAAGACTTTAATATACCTAATAGGCTTAATATCCTAAACTTAGAATTATATATCTAGATCGTATTTTATAATAATATTTAAATTCCTTCTTAGATCTATTTAAAAGTCCCTTTAAAAGTTTATAATATATATACTACTAGAAATATAACTATCGCGCTATGTAATCGCTCTGCTAAATAAATTAATATACTATTAGCAAAATAGAGTCCCTTCTATTTAGCCTAAAGCACGAAAGGTATATATATATATATATATAGGTAATTTACTGCTCGTTCCTATTGTTAATAACGCTCCTTACCTATTAAAGATTAAACGAGGTATTAAACCTAGAACCCTGGCGCCCTTTAAGTCTAATAGATACCTTAAACTAAAGACTTGCGATTAACTATAAATAGCCTTTTTAATATTATTATATAAGGATTTAATATATTATGCCGTTTTTAGCCTCTTAGATCGTAAGCTTATAATACTCGCTTAGCTACTAGAACTAATAGTTAATAAATAAGTAGAAATCTCTAACCTAACTAGTAGGGAAGCGCTCGCTAACTATAGCGTAATAAATAATAATATAATACTAAATAGCGGAGATATCTATAAGGGGAATATTAACCTAAATAGCAAGATAGGTATAACTAAGCCTAAAAGCTTATTAGTAGTTATTACTAAGGAAGGTATATATATCTATAACTAAGACGCTAAAGCTATTTAACGCTTTAAAGAGGTTATATTATATTACCCTGCTATCTAGAAGGACTAAGGACTAATTAACCTTCTAGAGGATTAATACCTTAAGGTCAAACTTATTAGAAAATAGTAGAATATAAATATTAGATAATAAACTTACCTAGTTAGTAAGGAAGATAAGAAACTTATTAATAAAACCTTAGACGAGCTTTATACGTAGGACTATATAGAATAGGGTAACTCTAGACCTACACTATTTAGAGCCCTAGTATTCGTAATATAGCAAAGTATAGATAGTAAGTATAAGGGTTAAATAGTTATAGACCTATATGCTCTTAATAAGGCTATAATCCCTAATATATACCCTATACTACTATAGTAAGACGTTATTAAACGCCTTCGTAGCAAACTATAGATTACTATAATTAACGCTTAGTCCTTCCTTTACTAATTCCTTATTAAGAAGGAATATTAGGACGGCTTTACTATAGTTAGCTATTATAGATAAGAACGCTCAAAGGTAGTACTAATAGGTTTCCGCAATTCGCCTGCTTACGCTTAACGTCTTATAGATAAACTTTTATAACTATATAAGGAATATACCTATATATTTATTAATAATACTATTATTACCTCAAAGGACCTTAGCACCTACCTTAAGTACCTTAACGCAATCCTTAAACTCTTTGCTAATATTAGGCTCTTGCTCTCTACGAAAAAGTTATTTATAGGATACCTTTTTATTAAGCTACTCGGCTTTACTATTAATATATTTAGACTATCTAATATATAAGACTATATTAATGCTATTAAGAAGATTAAGTACCCCTGCAACCTTTACTAGCTTAAATATTAAATAGGGGTAACTAGTTTCCTACGACACGTAATACTACGTTATAGTAATTATATTTAACTGCTCTAATAATATAAAATAACGTTACTTACTAAAGCCTAAGCTTAAGGAAAGGATAAAGGTGCTATATAAAAGGTCTTCTATTAAAAAAGAAGCTTTAACCCTACGCTAGAAGAAGAAGCTAGCTTTAATAATATTAAAGATATATTAATAGTAGATAACGCCTTATTTTACTATAACCCTAATACGTAGCTATTTATTTAGCTTAACTTATTAAAGCAATATAGATACTCCGCGCTAATCTTCTAGCTAGCTAATAATATTAAGTAGAAGCCTTATAACCCTATTAATTATACTAATATACGCCTAATTACTTATATTAGTAAAGCCCTTAACTAAGCTAAATAGAAATATTAGCCTACTAAACTCGAAGTAGCTTACCTAGTTTAGGTAGTGAAGAAGTACTAGCTAATATTATATTTATTAAGATAAGACCCTATAATTATACTTACTAACTATTTAGTAACGTATAATATTATTAAATAAATATTACTATAGTTAGAGGATAAGATAAGGTCTAACTTATAACTTACCTTATTATTAGAATACCTTAGCTAATTCTCCCTTATATATTATTATATCCCTAGAATATTAAATATTATAATAGACGCGTTATTATACCTACTTATAATAGAAATCCTAGTTAAAGATATTAGGGAACTTAATAGGATATAGGATAATATACTAATAGGTATTAACGCTATAATAGAGGTATCTCTTAATAACGACTTTAAGACGAAGCTTATCTAATTATATACTAACTCGAAGTCCTAGAGTAGAGTATATAAAATACTCTATAAAAAGATAGATAATATAGACCTTAACTTTATTATATATAATAGTCTCCTTTACTATATTAACCCTTATACTAATAAATAAAGGCTCTATATTCTAAAAGAGTTAGTAACGCTGCTTATTAAAGAAGCTTATAATAACTACTATTACTTTAGTAAGGAATGAATATAGAGAGCTATTAACGAATACTTCTATATACTATATCTTAAATAATAAGTTAATAACTACATAGCTAACTACTTATAATATAGAGTAATAAATATAGAATATTAACTACTGCTTAGCGCGATATAGCTAGTATTAATACTAGCTATTCCCTTCTATATAATTACTATAGACTTTATTATTAGACTTCCTAAAATACCTTTATAATATTTAAGCTATAAAATAGAGAACTTCCTACTACTCGATATAATAGTTACTTTAACTAATAAGTTCTCTAAAGTAATACTTCTTATCCTAGGTTACTTAATATATTCCGCTAAGATCTAGGGACGCCTCCTTCTTTATAACCTCTAATATAGTAACTAGGGAATCCTAAAAGCTATTATATCTAATTATAACTAGAAGTTCTTATTAAAGTTTTAAACTATACTATAGGCTAAATTATATACTAAATTAAGATTCTTAATAGTATATTATCTACAAATTAATAGTATTTTAGAATATAAAAACTAAACTATTAAACTAGCTATTTATTACTTTCTTAACCTTATTAATAATAACTAGGCGATATTACTACTAAGCCTTTAATATAACCTTAATAACGCCTACTTATAAGTTATTAGTTATTCACTAAACTAAATCCTATATAATAGAAATACTAATAACACGTTAAATATCTTAGGTAATACTAATCCTAAAATAAACCGCGAAATCTTCTAGGAGGAAGTAAAAGTTTTAATTACTATAGCCTAGCTATATATAAAGGAATAGTATAATAAAAAATATCGTTTTATTACCTTTAAGCTAGGTAACTAGGTATACCTTAAGATAGGATTAGGATATTATCTACTAGGATAGCTAAACCTAAAGTATAGCTACTAGTATATTCTATTTAAGGTCCTTAAACGCGTTAGTAAGTTAGTATACCGCCTTAATATTCTACCTAATATAAATATTTACCTAGTTATATCTATTATCTAACTTATACTAGTACTAGCCCCTAGTAGTAACCTATTTAACTATTAAAATAACTACTAAGGCCTAGTTAATATTAAGGAAGATAATAATATTTATTAGCTTAAAGTATATAAGTATTTTAAGATTAAAAGTATTCTTAAGAAGCAAATCCTCGCGCGAGGAAAGGTATAATATCTAGTTAAATAGAAAGGTTACTTACTAATATATATTATTTAGATAGATAAAGACGCTATAAATATAGATAAACTTATTATTATATTTAAAAATAAGGAATAAGAGATAGAATAGCTCTATAGGTAAGTATAAGCCTAAAGACCTATCTAATAGGGTATTAAACTAGTATTAGAGCCTAGTAAAAGACTACTAAGGTACTTAAGAGGAAAGCCTCGTAAGAACCTAGTAGAATAATATAATATATATTATAAATAAGGAACGCGCTACTTAAAGCGCCTTAAATAAATAAGTAGACTGTAAAGAGTATTATAACTAAGGCCTTATTATAAAATAAAGACGTTTAGCGCGCTTAGCACGTCTAAAGACTTTACCCTAATAATAGCGATATTTATATCTATCCCGCTAGTAAGGATAACTATATCTATTACGCCTTCCCTCTCGAATACCTTCTACCCTTAGTACTATAAGAACCTTTATAAATATAACTACCCTCCTCGCTAGAAGGTTAATCCCTACTCTTATTTAACTATTTAAGAAAAATAAACGCTAAAGTATATATATATAAAACAAATTTATATTACTAGGTAACCCTACTAGTTATTACTACTGCCTTCGCCTGCCTAATATTAAGCGTACTTTTCCTACTATATATATATTTTATAGAAGAGCGTTAATAACTTTAACCCTATTACTTTACTATTAGTATACTTATATCTCACTTTATTACTATTATCCTCTTCTAGACGTAGAGGACCCCTGCTAACGCTCTACGTCGTTACGCGCTTAGTACTACTAGAGTAACTTATATTATATATACCTAGGTATTACTTTACTATAAATAGATAACGCTCTGTACGTAAAGATACTAAGTATATTACCCTTACCTATATCTACTACTACTTACCTAATATTAAGATCCCTTATAGAAAGCTAGGATACTATATTTATAACTAAGAGATCTTTAAGCGCGCCCTTAACTAAGAGACCTAATATTATAAAACTAGTTATAATATTTCTAGCACCCCGTTTATTATTTACCTAGGTACTAATATATACCTTATTACTCAATTACTATTTATAAACTAAATTAAGTTCTATTACTAATTTCCTAATACTATTTTATACCTTAAGTAGCTATCTTTCTATAATATTATATAGAACTCCCTTAAATATAACCTATATTATACTATTAATATCGCTAGCTTACCTATTTCTATTAAGTCTAGAGAGGCCTTAAGTAGAAATAATAAACCTATTACTACTAAACGTAATTAGGCTAATAAACCTACTAAAGCTACTTAGCCTAAATAATCCCTTAATACTAGCTAATATAACTAAGCTATTAATACTACTAAGCATACTAAACCTTAACTATTAACTAGTATTAATATAACTAGTACTAGATTAACTCCTATTACTTAGAATAAGACTAATAAGATAGCTACTCCTAAGAAGTAAGCTACTAGTATTAGCACCCCTAATATAGTAGATACTATTAAGGCTATTAAAGGAATATAAGCTTATAATAAACGTATTAGCTATATCTCTATCTTACTTAATAGATATAGGGAGACCTAGATCGCCCTAACTATAGCGCTCTCCGAGGGTTATAATACTAATACTAGCGCTATTACCCTTAACCTAGGCTAATTTATTAAATTAGCTACTAATAAGTTTAAGTTTATTACTATAACTATCCCTAAGGGACTAATATAAGAGAGCCTAGGCTTCCTTAGCCCTAAATAATACCTTACTACTAAGTTATCTACTAAGCGCATAGTATTAGCTATAGGCCTAGATAATTATACTAATATTAACCCTTCCTCTAATATTAGCCCCTTTAACGCCTCTAACGCGCCTAGCGCTACTAAGACGCCTAATACTACTACTAGTATTAAGAAGATTATTATTACTAACTAGTAATCCTATGCTTATATTACTAGTCTCTATCGCCTTACCTATTCCTATATAAAGTTCCTAACCGCTTAAGAGATAATTAATATATACCTTTAGCGCCTCTATTTCTTTAATATAACTAACCTTATTACTACTTACTGCACTAAACGCCTTACTTTATATATACTTATCTAGAATAGCTTAATTATCCTTAGTCTATATATATATATCCGCGCCCTTAACTAATTTATAACTAAATAAATTATAAATAACCTAGAGTTTAGCGCTATATTAATATTCTTTATTATTAAGTAGATATTATAATACGAGTTTCTTAGTATATATACTAAGGATAACGCTTATATTAGTTAGGCTATAGTTAATAGTAATAACTCGAGCGCTATCTATACTCTTTTAGACCTTAATAACCCTAAGGCTATAGATATAGCTAACTTTTAGTATAAACACGCTGTAGACCTTTAAGGCCTTTATACTAATATTACCTCCCTCGCTACCTTAATCGCTATAATTAAAGATAATAGCGTTACTAAGTTATACCCTAAGGTTAGTAATAAATCTCGCTACCTATTCCTAGAGTAATATAAGGATAATATCTAACTAGCTACTACTTATAGCATTAGTATTAACTAACTCCTAGCTATAGCTAAAGAGATTATTAATAATAAGGATAAGGACTACCCCGACCTCTTAAAAATAGCTAATACTACGCCTAAGACTCCCTTAGCCTAAAATAGGATATAATAAAATATATAGAATAAAAAGGAAGTATAGTTATATATAGTTACTTATATATAATAGTATAGCTCTACTTACTAGTATATTACTATAATAAGAGGTATAAATTAAATTTCATACTATATATCGCAGTTAACGCCTTTCTCTTCTTATATAGGTAATTAATACTAAACGCGCTTAGCGTAGTTATTCTACTTAAGGGTATCTAATACGTTTAATATATTAAATGTACCTAAATGCGTTAACCCTTATAAAAAGGTTTATCGCCTTTAAGGAGAAAACCTTCTAGAATTATCGGAATTTTTACCTATATTTTTCGCCTACTACGTGGACCGTATTACTACTACTAGCGAAAGTATTAGTAGAATTACTCCTCTTTAATCTATAATAGCGAATATTAATTATGAAGTTTAAGTAGGCTTATATTATAAAGTATTATTATAGTTAGTACTATTTTAACTTATAGTTCTATAAGTAAGCTAGCTATAGCGAGTACTTTAATTATTTAAGTAATAACTTCCTAACTAGCTTATTCCCCTCTTTTATTTAGTTCTTTTATATATAGAGGAGTCGTTTTAACCTCTATTCCTTCTATATAAGTCTAATCCTTATATCCTATATATCCTATATATCCTATAAGTAAAATTACTAACCTCTAAATATTTTATCTAATCCTATAAATAAAAAGTCCCTTTTATTAAAATACATATTACTTAAAGGTATATAGAGCGAGTATAATACTATTATAGGTCTTATTAACGTATAGAAAGGCGAAGAGCTAACTAATAGATTTATCCTTAATAAAAAGGAGCTACTAGTTCTAGTTAAAGCTTTTAAAGTAGTTAAATAGATCCTATATAATTCTATAATAGGGGTATATTACTTTATCTTTTAATATTCGTCTTAAAATTACCTATTTAGTATATATAACTACGTAGTATTAATACTATAGGCGCGTTAGGCCTTTAATCTTTACCCCCTAAGTAGTATATACTAGCTACTTAAGAGCTTTAGGGCTAAGGTAGCTACTTTAGAGATACTAAAGTATTATATTATTACTCCAATCTAGTAGTAGTATAAAGGAGATATACTTATATATTATAAGTATATAGTCTATATTATTAATAATAATATTAATACTTTAGGGGATCTACTTAGGAATAGAGTATAAGGAACGAGGCTTATAGTTAAGGAAAGCGAGGTTTACTTTCCTATAAGTTTCTTAATTATAACGCTATTCTTATAAGTTCTTAAGCAAAGTATATAGTTATACCCTAAATACTAGATATCTATTTTCTAAAGTAGCGCTTTAGAGATAATATTAATATAAAAGTTCTCTATATATCCTATATTATAGAGTATAAAGTTCTCTATATTTATACCTTTTAAGCTATTAAGAGCGTTCTTAATAATCTATATATCTTTTATAATAATTAGGTATAAAGCTATTCTAGAATTAACTTATTCTTTATTATAATACTTAATTAAGGAGGGGATAAGTAGGGACTTATTATTTACTAGGTATATCCCTCTATAGTTATTTAGAACTATAGACTTATATAATATATAGGGTCTTAAGTAGAGGGTTATAAAGATACTTAGGTATTCCTTATCTAAGTTAATTATATTATCCCTAACTTTATTTAAGAGGGCTATATAAAAAGTAATTATTATTATATTAATAGGGCAGCTTAGGGCTATATTAGATTTCTTTAATAAACCCTTATTTCCCCCTTATTATTTTAGTAGCTCTTATTCTTATAGGGTATAGTATATAGCTAGCCCTTGGGAGTAGGTTTAATATAAAGGTTAGTAAAGTATAAGTTATTATTTAATTAGTTATAGATCTAAGCTACTTATATATCTATTACTAATATATAGGGGCCCTTCTAGTAATATCTAATCAAAGTAGCTTCTAAGTAGTTATAATTATCGCTTAGCTATTAATAGCTTAACCTATATAAGTACTATTTATTACTAGATAAGTTACTAGTTATAAGAATACTTAATAAGTTAGCTTTATCTATATAGCTAGCTAGTATTATAAAGACCCTAGCGCTTTATCCTTATAATCTTAAGTAGAGTATATTCTTATATAAGAGGTCTTTAAATATATTAGTATATTATCTTATATTAGAGACTAATATCCCTACCTATTCCTATTTAAGGATATTTATAATCTTTATATTAGCTTAAGTAGGTATAAAGTAATAACTTATTACTTAAAGAAAAGTTTTTAAAGCAAGAGTATTACTTACTTTAGAAAGCTTAAGCTAAGTAATATAGAGATAGATACCCCTAAAGTCCTTAATCTAGGTATTAAGATTAATACTCTTATTTACCTTTTCTAGGACTTAGGTATACTCTTCTTAAATAATAATAAGGGTACTAGCCTTACTTAGAGTATAATAATATTTAAGATTAATAATAAAGCTATAAAGGATTATATCCCTTTTAATAAGAAGTTCTATATATATAGGTATAATAATATTATAAGTAATAATCTCTATAACTAGATAGTTAATTTACTTAAACTCTTAATCCTTATAGGTTTACTTAGATCTTTATATAATAAGTAAGTAAAAGTACTCTAGGTATTATTCCTATATACTTATAGTATTCTTATTAATTATAACTAAGGTAGTTAGAAGCTAAATGGGTTATAGTTTATTTATTATCTATATCTTAAAAGTAGTATTAGGAATAGCTTCTTCTAGAGCCTCCTTATTAAGTAGAGCGATATATGAATTATAAGCGCTCCTTTCTTATACGTATTAAGTATTAATATCCTAGTTTTACTTAGTAATATATATATTAAGAATTAAGGTTTTTAATAAAGTCTTACCTAGGTCTAAAGGTCCCTTAGGGTTATCTAGGTTAATATATTTCTAAACTCTAGTAGCTTAGGCTTTAGCTTAGATTATAATATATTAAGTAGCGAAATCCCTTTAGATAGTTAGGTAGTATAATATTATTATAATATTAAAAGAAGATATTATAATTAAAATCTTTTAGAAATAGAGGGTTTAAAATAATATAGGGTAATATATATTAAGGAGGAAAGAAGGAATAAGAAAGAGGAAGTTTTAATAAGTACTTTTAATAATAAAAGCTTATTTTAAAATAGCAATTAGGGGTCTAGTTAGAGCTAGACTTATAACTATTAAGAAATATCCTATAGAGCTATATTTATAATTACTAAAGAGCTTATTCTATTATAATAAGAATAGCTATAATATAGTTACTTATAACTATAGTTAGAGGAATAACCCCTAGAAAAAGGTCGTTCCGGAGCTAACTTTAGTTATATACCGCGCTAGGAACGGGCGATGCTAAAGGCATCACGATAGCAGCGCTATTCGCTATTTGCGGTTCCGCCGATTGCTAGCAGGGCCAAAATTGATGTTAGTCTCGCCATGACTGTACTCACTCCATGAACACTTCAGCATGTTCATCCCATCTTTACACGATCCCGGCTGTACTTGTAGAAAAGGATGACCCTCCAATTTTTTTATTTGGCGTGTGCCGGGAGTTGTCGACGTCGCACTCAAGTTGCGGACCTGTCAACCGAGATGGCGATCCTCGACCGCCTTAGTAGCATGTCAGCGTCCCATGAGGGACCTCTGGATCTTGCACCAATGCCGCTATTCGCTGTCTAATATATGTTTAAGAAAGGCCGGCAGCGGACGTTGCATTAGGCTCGGCGGTCTTGCAGAAGGTACAAGCATCAGTCCCGTCAGTCACCAATCAAGGAAGCATGTTCGGACTCAGAGTTCTTGGCTGCATCACCACGCGATGACATGTCAGAAATGAGTGTTCTTTCGAGGGCTCTTTCAGACAGTAAATCAGACAGTAAAATCTGAAGACATATCCGTCCTCCATAGATCATCTAACGATATATAGTATAGCGAGGTCAAAGTTAGATGAAGAAGCCCAGTCCCAATCCATCATGCGTCTGAAGTACTTAAAATTCTCTTGAAGCAGCCGTTGGTAATTCGTCCTTTCAGCTAGCCAGTAGATGCGCCTTCCGTCAGGAAATCCATTTGCGATCCATCAGGCTGGTCTGCCGGCGAGGAAGAAGGAAACGCTCCGGTGGCATTTTGCCCAAAAACAGGCTGGCCCTGCGCGAGCGGTTGTTGCTGAGGCTGTCTGTGTACAGGCGGACTGGGGATGTATACCACAGCAATGTGCGACTTTTGCTCCCCATGGATACACATGGTGAAAACTTGTTGGTTATTGAAATGATTGGGGAATGTGTTGCGGAAATTATTAAACTCGCTGTCGCTCATTCCCGAAAGTAGCTTGCCTCGGACAGGGATTCCACGTTGATCGTCGCTGAATCTGAAATCTCCGTACGCCGTCGCGAGCCAGGTGTCTCTTGCGGCGTAGTAGGTGGCTTCTCTCCACCTGTGATTGTCTCTCAAGTGCCTCGAAGGCTTTCGTTGGCCGTGTATGACCACGTATACGTCTCCAGGCTCATTCAAGGGCCCGTATACGAAAATGCTGCGATTTCGTGACATCTGGAGGATCTGCGAGCTGTTGGTACCACATCCATAAGGCGGGATGCAACGTACCTTGTCCGAGAAAACTTAAATGGCCCGGTCGGAGATAGGTCGTTGGGACGGTGACATGTAGTTGGTAAGTTTTGTTCTGTAAGGTTGGCCGCATCGGATTTTCTTCTATTTAACAAGCTCGTTTTTACAAATCCAAGGGGTTGTTAAACTCAAGCCCAGAGTGTAAAGTTTAGGCCTTTTTTGACTTGTATCCCCACGTCGACGGGGGAATACTTCTGTTAGGGAGCTTTAGTACACTGCTTTCGCCACTTCTGGACCTAGAATCATCAACCATGGAAACGCTATCAGATATCCACAGAACAATTGAATCAAAGTTTTTCAAGATAAGCTAAGCTTTGTCTGCGGCGATGTATAATTGCACCTTTAGAGACATGGTTGATGTCTTTACCCACGGCTCTTGGAACTCATGTCTAGATGCTTCCACTGCTGGAAACAGTCCACTTGTGCGACAAGCAGGGCGGACTCAGTAGCGGATGATAGTGTTTGGGTTGGCCCAGGACCGATTCTCTCATTTTGTTTTCGCCATAGACGTCGAAGTTGAAACATCGACTAAATGGGTTGAGGCGAAACTTGGGAGTATCATCATCAGTAACAGCTTTACTTCTCTCCTGACTCTTGGATCATGGCACGTGGTTTTTATAGGATTCTTTTCAAGGGCCAGGCATCCAATAGGAATGTTCACATAGTGCGATAAGTCTCGAAATTTGCATGGTCAGATCGCCTTCAACTGTCCTCTCTCGATTTATTATCTCGGTAGAACATGAGAGCGACCGACTGATGAACTGACGATACAGGTCGCTGTTTAATTAGGATTTTTGACATTATTAAACCTTGCTGCAGCGGGCAGATCTGCAGGGACACCCCTTGGAGGGAGCGATGATGTTGTGTGGGGGGTGGATCTTACAAACCCGCGAACGAGTCGAGAACGAAGTCTCCCTAAATTTGCTTCGACTCCGCTCCGGTTCCCAATCATCAAGCAGCTGTCTCATCCGTGATTTGTATACCTAGACATCGAAATAGCCAACAGTAATTCTTCACGAAGCTATGCCTGGCAGTTATCTTAGATGAGGGTTTCGCCTTTCATTATAGACGGGTCTTTTATTGCCAAAAAGACCGTAAGGGGGTCCAATAACCAATACGGGTCTTCGGGGAAGCTCAAAGGAACGGAAGAAGTTATCTAATAAACCATCTAATGCGGGTAAAGTAACCTGTACCCTGTTGGCTTCTGACTTGTCCAATTCCCAGATCGAGATGCGAACTTGGCTCTGAGTTATTGTTGAAATTTTCGAGACACAGGTGGCAGGAAGTCTTGTAAAGCGCGAAGGGCGTACGGAGTTCGTCTTATTGAATCTCATATTAATACATCCAGGGCCAGTGTGGCTGCTATTATTTCCCAACGCCACATTTCCTAAGAGTGTGAGAACAGTACGGTAGGATGTTGTTCGGACGAGAGAACTTGTCGTGATGCCTTCAGCATCGCCCGCTCCCACCGCAGCACGTGACCCACGTCGGCTATGGAATAACTCTTTTCTGAGAGTAGCTCCTTCGACTATAGTTATAAGCGACTACGTTGCGGCTACTCTCCTTATAATAGAACAAGCTCTTCAGTAACTATAAATGTGGCCCTATAGGACGTCTCTCAACACCTTGGTTTGAGACGAGGGCGATGACACGGTCTGTTTTATTTTTTATCTTTTTTCACTTTTTTTCTCTTTTTCCCCGTCTCTTCCTGGATACCGAACGAGACTTTTTGCATGCTGGCTGGAGGAGATTGTGACTGAAAGGGTGATGTTTTGGGCCAACACCCGGGTCTCCCCCTGTCCAGAATGCATCCCAGAACGGGGCTTCACTGGCAGCAAGAGGTCACGACAGTGTCGTCTAGGTTCAGGCTAGATCGTAACGCATAGTGAACGTGTCCATCGCATGTTGCCATCGGAACGGACGTTGAGGCTTGACGCCTTGAACCAGTGTACAAAGGTCACTCTAGGTTTTCTCGGTTGCATGCCGCGCGCGAGCCGCACCCCTGGATGCTGTCTCGGGTATGATTTTGTCCCCCCGCTAAAATGTCCTGCGAGGTGCTAGATAATGCCAAACGTCACGTATATTTGGGGGCACTGGCATAGATCAGTGTAGACTCTCAATTTGATGTATAGTTCAGTTCAAAACTCCGGTATGGTGCGCCATTTGTTTGCGAAATCCAGCGTCCCACACGACACATCCCAGTCTAGACAGGGACCTGCGATACCATTGGTTCCGCACTCACTCAGCTTGTTCACGCTTCCATGAGAAGTGCTCGAGGAGGGGTCGTTGTTGACTAGTGATACGCCTTGATAGAATGATCCTTTGCCACTGCTGCTGCTGCCTTCCCGTCTCTTTTCTTCAAATTGGATGGGTTCACTCCGTCGACTTGTACTCCGTTGATAGTCTGCCCACGAATCCGCGGCAAACTGCACAATCTTGCCAGCCGCCCCAAAGCACATGTACACCCTGATCAGCGCAGCCAGAAGGAACAGTCTGCTGCTGGGAAGACATTGCGCGAGACTCGTCGCATGTCAAGCCCGGCGCCGACTCTACAGGTTCCGATAAAAGTCCCCGCCCCTCGGGTTCCTGTTCTTTTGAAAATTGGTCTTGCTTCTGTTTCTTGTCTTTCTTCGAAGTGACTGGCTTCTGACATGGAAGTTCTGGGGGTGTGACAGATTCCGGCTCCGGTTCTGGCTCGGCGTCTGGCGGGTGAACAGCGAGGCAGCCCTGCGCCCGACCCGTCCAGCCAGATCTTGCCGCTTGCGAGGGCTCCACGACATCCGCCGTAGGGATCGTCTCAGATTCTGGCAGGACTTTCACAGCCGCCGGCATAGGTTCGGGTATCGGGACATCTTCTGGATTTCCAGATGCGGGCGGTGAGACAGGTTGCCGATCGGTAGGGGAAACATGGCTGTCGACAGAAGTGCACTTCTCAGAGCATATCTGAACGATGGCTTTGAGCGGTATTCCGGTGGACGCCGGATTGTAGCTAAAACAATCGAGCAACGCCGATTGATCTGAGGAGGTAGCGTGCTCGAATAGCTGCTCGAGACGCGTCTTGATCCAAGCCATGAACCACAAGTCATCTTCAGGTAGGAGTCGGCACGCCTCGGTCGCTGAGACGATGATGTCCAACGGTGACATCGTCTTTGCTGCACGTAGAATGTTTCCTTTGGCCAGTTCAGCCAGATCCGGTATGTTATAGGCTTTTGCAACGGCGTAGACATGAACTGCGACTTCAAAGGCGGTCGAAACGTGATAACCGTCTGATGAGAGCTTCTTCCGAAGAGTCTGCCAAGTTCCGGTGTGGAGATAGTGGACGAGAACATGGCCTGCTTCGTATGGTAGCTCGGGAATGTAAATCGCCTTGTACTGGTCGCGATCTTCGAAAAGTGACGTGACTGAGCGGATAAATTCGTCAGGTACCGAGAATCGTGAGTCGTCACCGAAGTACATTATGCACGTCTCGCTTACATATGGACTGAGCATGTCCATCGTCAGCTCTGTCCTCAAGATGAGAAGAAAATTATTACTCACGACACCTCGGGCGCCTCTGATGGCACTTGGTCTCCTTGTTCCGCCATTGTTAGTTGTTGGTGCTAGGTGTTGGTGGAAACGCAGCAGCAGAATATTCGTATACACTGAAGACGTATTTATACCCGGTTTGGAGGGCCGGTTTCTGTCCCTTCGCCCAACTTCCTTCTCCTTGCAGGAACCATGGTCCATGACCGTCAGACCAAACACATTGTGACAACTTGTTCGGTATCACACGGTCGGTCCACCAGGTCTGCATCTCGTATCCAGCTACCGGTGATCAAGGCTCTCGTTGGCTCGACAAGCATCTGGAAGCCCTCGCCGGATGCACGCTTACAAGTTACCCCTCACGCCATGGCCATTGCGTGCGAGGAGATTGCCGCCCTGCAAGTCCTTGCCAATTGCTTCCAGCCGGTGAGGTCACAGTCGCTTGAGTTTGTACGTGGCGTGAGCAGATTCGCATAATGTATTCCCGCGTGCGAGTCTTGAGAGGAACGCTGATGCGCCGTTGTAGCCGCTTCAAGCTTGGCGTAGTGACCAACTGGAATCTCAAACTCGGCCACATCCAGCCAACATCTCTCTCTTGCCGCATTGAGATTCAACTGGAATTTTAGCGCAAAGAAAAAGCTCAGGCTGCGGCGGCCTGCGGAACATTTGGGCTTCGCGTAGGAGACAAGGAGGGCAAACCAGATCCAGAGAACCTCGTTGAACTTGCTGATGATCCATGGCTGACTTCTCGTTGCTTGCTTCAGTCTAATACTATCTCTAGTAGAGCATCTCTCATCTGATGCTCCCATTCTCAAAGTAGTTGCAAGTGGTGTGATCAACCTCATGCTGAATATTCAGACTGAGGCTAGGACTCCACATCAGAACCGCACCCAGCATATATTGACAGAATGATTTCCCCTAGCCCTTCCACTTCTTGTCTGCAGCAGTCATAGCCTCCAGTACTCAGCTGCACAAGTCGTAAGTTTTGTGACCCGGGTTACGCCCATAGACATTTCTGCCGGAGGCCCAGACGTACGAAGGGGCAATATTTCGGTATCAAAGCCGCGCGCTACACTCGCATCCGCGCGGCAGGAGCAGCTTGCTAAATTACAAGACCATTCCGGCCATTCGCGCCTGATATATCTTCACTATCTGACGAACTGTTATGGCCCCCGTCATAGAGCATGAAGTATGCGTTCGTTGCTTTTGCAGGGCCCTTATACCAGCAGCTTCTTCTAAATACGCCATGTGAGTTTGTTCTCGATTTAAACTTCGTTCTCCTAGTGCCTTTGCTGCAATCTTAACACCAGCAGCGGCCCTGAGTTTTGGATTCACTGACAGAAGTTGCATCGCCAAATATTGACCAGAAAAATAAACAGCTCCAGTGCGTTAGTTTTTTTGTCGTGATGCGTATATAAGCCGCAATTGCAGTGCAGCAGTTGTGGGTCCACTTTTGCGTCTCATCCTATTCGCCACATTTTTAAATGGTCTCGTGCTTATGCAGCACGAGAAACAGCCAAACCGAGGCTCTCGACGAACGCAGAATGACTCCCTGAGGCTTCGAAGCGCTTCACACCACCTCAATAGGTTGCCGACGCGAAGAGGCGAAACTGCATCTGCTGACAGCCAAAAGTCGTAGGATACAGCATGGCTTTTAAACCCGGAATATCTTCCAAGTGATTCCGTGCCCAGTCAGTGCATATTTATAGCCACGCATCTCAGACGTTGCTGGGGGGCTTTTTCATACTTCATGTTCGTGACGTCAATCGAGATTCGCAGATTCTTGAACAAACTCAACCAAATTTAAGATACTCTCAAGTTCAAAATTACTGATACACTACAAAGGGAATTTCAAATCCAGACTGCCCCCCAACACAATCTTTGAGCAACCTGACACTCATGCATTTGTCTCTGGGAAGATCTCGCCAATTTTCAGGCTTCCTCGATCATATGTTGCTAAGCCCGTTGCGGTCTGGCGTCGAAAACACGTATCGTATCTAGAACTTACTCCATTGAGTCTTAAGCTGTAGCCTCCGGAAAAGGCATGGCAAGATACATCAGGGGCTCGGTAGAACGCTTGTTCTTCAGGCGGGTGGACAGATAATTGGCTTGAAACTGGGTGTTGGCATGGATCACTTCGTTGATGGCATCGCTTCGAGTTGTCTTGGTAGCATATGTTGTTTATTGTGAAGATATATGCGTGTGAGACTGGGTCAATGGTCAACCTGCCAATAGACCTACGAAAGTAGTTCCAACATGCTCGGATGGATCCGATCATCATGAAAACGATAACAACGGTATCAGATTGGGAACATGGGACAGTGAGATGGATACACATGGAAGTGCAGCAATACTGCCCATTATGGATCAACAGTTGGAACGTTTCGTGTACTCCGAGTATCCAGTGCAAGCTGCGCTGTTTCTGTTGAATGATTTACAAGCAGCGATCCGCATAGCATCTCAAGAGAGAACAAGCGCTCGCTTTTCAGAGCATCTTCCGGCCCCCATGGTTTTTCGTATTTTTTCCACTTTAAAACAAGGCAAACGGCCTGGTCAGTTTATTTCTTTCTCACGCGCAAAGTAAACGAGAGCCGAGCACGCTCAGGACCTGCGTTGGCCCAACCGAGAGGCCTCCTGAAGCATTTCCTGGCTGTGCCAAAGGATACGGCGACTCTGAGCAGGCCGCAGCCTCATGTTCAGGGCCTGTGAACAAGGTGAACAACACATGCAACCAACCGGGACGCCTTCCACGAGATCCGAAACTCCACCCAGAGGCACGAGTTGTGTGTCTACCCTTGTCAACTGAAACTGAACCTGCTGTTTTGGAGGGCTGAAAACGCCGTGGGCTTTTCGATAGATGGGAGTCGGTCTCCCACCCTATGCCTTATATATGTCCCTCCTTCTGCACTTGTTTTGGACATTTTCTCTTCAAGCATTCTCTCTTCATTATTCTTTTCTTTTTCCTACTATCCAAAATTGTGTTATCGCTCATAGCTGCGACGAGCATCGAAGAGTTATAGCAAACCCTTAGCATCCTCCGTCTATTCCATCCATCACAGCCCTGCGTCAGGAACTCGACTATCATCTTGAAGAGCCAAGATGCCGCGAGTTCAACGATCTCGTCCAATACTTCCGCTTAACATTTAAAACCAGCCAGGGCTTGCCCGGCCGTGAACTTATTAACTAGAAGTCTAGAGCACATCAGAGTGCGTTAGCAGAGATAACTCGCGCTTTCCTGGAGCGTGATGGCAACGGGGAAAAGTATTGGCCTGATGACACGACAGCACCCAATCACAACAAGCTTGTATACTCCAATGACAAAGCTCAGTAAGTACACCATAAATCCAGTCCAGAGTCTTTGTTACGAACATGAGATATAGGATCAAACGCGTCATGCGTCAGCTCTTTTGGCGCCTCAACCTGCAAAACCATCGTAATGTCAAATACAAGAGGAACAAAGAACACGCCGTCGAAGAACCAAGACAAGGACGGGGGCTCAGTCACAATGATCCCATAGACCTTGACAACCTCGGAAGAGCTCCTTCAATTGAAAACATGGGCGAGATCCCCGAGACTCCTAGGTATGACATTGGCTAAACATGTCCCCATCAAGGCTCGCCACTGACGCATAGATTGCACTGACAGGTCAGCCACGGCTGCTAGGTTCAGTGTCGACCCCGAACCCCATGGCGAAGTCGTTTTTAATGCTGCTCTACGCGAATCCCAAGAGCGTTCGACGATCGAGCAGAACGCCCACAGAGACCGCTACCGGGTACCTGAAAGCCCGGACTTGAGTGTCCGAGTTCCAACTGTTCGTAAAGCGACTTGGCGATTCCTCAGTCATGAGCAAGATCACTAATCGTACATACAGGACCAGCCCATGTTCGCTGTCATGTCGTCAACCAGCACCCCTGCCCAGTCCGCGTCCTGCATAGACAAGGAGCCATCTAAGAAGCGACCGAGGACGGAAGCCGTGACCGACATCCACGCCTCGTCTTCGGCAAAGCGCAGTCGGGGTTCTGTCACGACAGGTCCAGTACGTGCATCGCCACGGAAAAGAAAGTTACGGGTACACGAAGACTACATTACTCCAGAGGAGTACATTATTATCGGAGAGTCTCCTGAGCGTCCGTCGAGTCCAAACGGACTTGGAGACAATATCGATAACGAAATTAATGAGGAAAATGCCTCTGGCTTATCGAATACATATCAAACACGGATCCCGCCCAGGCCCACTATCACAAACTAGTGCAGTGCAGAGTGATAGGGTTAGTATAGTTAGGTATAGCTAAGGTTAAATATTCTTCTCTAGCCCTCTAGTCTTACTAAGCGAGGGCTAGGGAGCTTATTTAGTAGTTACCTAATACCTCCCTATATCTCCTAACTCCTATAGACTTCCCTACTTAGCTTATTAAGCCCTTTTCCCTATAATATTATCCTAGCTTATAATATAATCCCCCCCCTCTAAACTAGTTTATTTTTAGACTAGTTTACTTAGTAGTTACTTAGAGGGTACCTAATACCTCCTTATAAGACTTTATAACTTTTAGTTTCTATAGGTTTAGAATTTAATATTCCTTATTCTAGTTATATAACTCTTCTTTAAATAGCTAGGTAGCTTAGAGGAGTAATTAACTAATAATAGGGTACTTATCCTCTACCCTAGCTACTCTTATAGCTCTTATACCTAGGTATTAAGGGATTTTATAGCTTAGAGGAGTAATAAGCTAGTAATAAGGCTAATCCCCTACTCTAACTATTCTTATAGCTTTATCTAATAGGTCTAGAACTACTTAGTACTTATCTAGATAGTTATAGCTAAGTTCCCTTATAAGGATTACTCCTTCTTCTAGAGGAGCTATATTAAAACGTATTATTATTTAGGCTTATTTTTATTACTTTAAATTCGCCCTCTAAATTATTATACTTTCTACTTATTATTATATTTTTAGCCCCTTTATAGGTCTAATAAGGATATTCCCCCTAGGGATAAAGAAGGCTTTTATTATAATATAGGGGGCTACTAGTTATTATTTAGTAACTACCTAGTACTTCCCTATATATAGTAAAGTTAAATAAAGTTAAATAATATAATAATCTAGAGATTATCCTCCTTTTAGCTATATAAAAACCTAGTTTTAGTATTAAGTTAAAAATATATAAATATTATTTAAAATTCCGCTCTATTAAAATCTCTCTTTCTTACTTCTTTAGATTTATAATACTATTATTATTACTAATAACTTACTATTAGCCTCCTACTCCCCTATTAATAACTTTATCTTAATTATTATATAACGAATTTATTATTATATCTTCTACTACTACTAATACTATTAACGCTATTAGTAAAGCTCCCCTCCCTACTATAAGTATACTCTACGGGTACCCCTATTACTAGTACCTCCTAGTAATAGCAAAGTAAGAGCTCCCTAAGGAGGATCTCCTTAATATTAAGCTCCTTATAAGCTTAATTCTCTACTTTAAGAGTAATAGTAAGCTCTTAGTTCTTATTTAGTACTTATTTAATACTTATCTAGTACTCTACTAGCTTTAGGTTTTAAATTTATTATTAGTTTATTTATTTCTTAGATAATTCTACTAAATATAAGCGTTATATTGAAATAAGTAATAGTAAAGCTTATATTACTATAGGTTTTACTTAGTATTTCCCTATTTCTTATTTACTAATTTATTATAAGCTACTTATTATATAATAGGTATTACTAATAATATTAAACGCCTTATAAACGAGGCTAGTTCTAAGCCTAACTTTTAAGTATAATATACTAGGAATAAGGTAGCTCCCTAGTACCTCCCTAGTACCTTATTATTAATATCTAATTATATTTTAGGAGGAGATCCTTACTACCTAGCTTATAGTTAAGAAAGCCCTCTAAGTTAAGAAGAATAAGGCTATTATAATACTTAAGAAGCATAAGGCTAAGGAGGCTAAGATCTCTATAGAAATAGAGAACTACTAAGTAGTTACCTTAGAGGATATAGCTAGGTATTAGTAGCGCCTTACTAAGGAGGCTAAGAAGTAGACTAAGTTATTATATAAATAATATAAGGAGCTTTACTACTACTACCTAGAGATAGAGTAGTTAGCTAGCTAATAGCTAGAGATATAGGATATATAAGCTAAGTATACTAAGGAGGTAAATAAGGCTTATAATAAGGTAATAAGTTAACCTAATCTCTATTAGTACCTTATTAGTACTCCTTTACTTAATATTTCTAACTTAAAGTAGTATTATAAGGTTCTAATTACTCTATTTATTACCCTATTTATTTATTTAAGAGATAATAATATTAAGGGGGATATAACTAGTCCTAGCGAGGAGGGTACTAACGCCTAGTAGATATAAAAGCTTTAGGAGCGCCCCTAGTAAGCTACTAATAACCTATAGGTAGTATATATTTACCTTTAACCCTTTTTATTTAATCTCTTTTTACCTTATTAGGGGCTTTTAGGCTAGTAAATTAAAATACCTAGCTAGTATACCCTATTTCTACCTAACTACTAGTTACCTATTAAGTTATTTATTAAATCGTATAGGGATTATAATGCTTTTACTTATAATTAGGCTTTATAATCGTTTTATAAGTCTATTAATACGTTACGTTATAGCTCCTATAAATTATCTAGTTCGCTATAGCCCTTCTATTTAATAAGGTACTAATAGTTATATCTAGGGCCCCTATAGGTAATAATATAGTCTACTATATAAATATTATTTATTATTATTAATTAGGATATCTTATAGTAAAACGGCTAAGCTAAAAAAGGGTTCTAATTATATAGGTATAAAAATATTATAAATTCAGTACTTTTTATTAATCTATAGCTTATATTCTCGTCCTCTATTAATTACCTATTAGATTCTAAATAGGCCTACGTATTTATTAGAAAGTTTATAAGAGGGCTACCTCTACTTACTATTTTTTATTAAAAGTAATATAAGATCTCTTATAGCGAAAATAATAAGGGTCCTCCTCTAATTATAGAACTTATTATATATTTTATTATATTAATAAAGTAAGTTAATAATAGCTAACCTCTAGATAAGTAAGCTATAGACTCTCTTATATACTACTAGGACTAAACCCTTTAACTAGGGTTTAATATTATTAAGTTTATAAGGGGAATATCCTATTAGTAGCTTAACGGGTAACGTCTTAGTAGCTATATAATAGGAGTTATCAGAAATAAATTAGGCTAAGTTAAGCTATATTACTTAGTTATCCTAGTTAAGATTATAGAAAGTCCTTAAATAGTATTTAATACTCTAGTTCTAGCGTTTTATTTAGCTATTAGTTTAGGGATAAAAAGTAGTACTAATCTTCCTCTTTATAACTAGTAGGTATTATACTTTAGACTAGAAGTTACTAGTAAATAGTAATCCCTAATTAAATATAATAGCTTCTAGGAGCTTAAATATAAGGAAAATATATTTAGTTAGTAGTATAGCTAACTTATTAGTAGTAAGTAACTCCCTAGTAGGGATATATAGGAAGTATTTTATAAACTAGTTAATAATAATAAGAATGCTATTATATAGCTTATTTATTATTATTAGAGATAGTAGTAGTTTTGTAATAAAGTTAATTAATATCTATTAGAAGAGCTAGCTAGGTATTGATAGGGGTGCGAGTTTATTATATAGGAGGTAATATCTTAGTTTTATATATTAATATATTATATATATTTTAATACATTCTTTTATATCGCCCTTTTATATATTCTAGAAGAGTAATTTTCTAATCCTCTTTAGTATCTTAGTAACCCCTTAGTAACCTCTAGATAGTTTATTATAAAAGGCTCTAAGGAATTTATTTTAAAGTAAGTAGTTATTAGGGATATATAAGCCCTCCTAGTATCTTAGGGTATTAGTACTATCTAATAACTACCTTATACCTTATTATTCCTACTCTTTATTAATATAAAAGGGGTCCTTCTATTAGGCCTCCTTAACTTATTCCTAGAGTAAGGGTATAAGCTATTCTAGTAAGGTATTTAGTAGTTAGGTACCTTATTACTACCTAGTACTTACTTTTTAAATAGTAGTTTTATTAAAGTATTATAAGAAGTCTTATAGGAGTAAGTCCCTAGCTTTATTAATTTCTATATCCTCTAGGGTATAGTTAGGCCTCTATAATAAGCTATTAGCTAGGTTATAGCGACCTAGCTAGTATTTAATTTTAACGTTAAATATTAATAGGTCCTATAATAACTAAGCCTAGTAGCTATTAAGCGTCTTTTTATTAGTAAGGTATTAATAACCTAAGTAGTTAGTAATAAATTAGATATAATACTAGGAGTAAAGCAAGTAATACTACTACCTTACTACTACCTCCCTAATAGCTAGTAGTTCTACCTCTAGTATATTATATTATAATTATACGCCCTTAAGCTTCTAAGATATAAATACTACTAGTCTCTATATATCCCCCTCTAACTAGCTTAGTATTACCCCTATTATAAAGTCTAATATATTAGTTTTAACTTAAATTAGGAGTATAGGATTAAAATAATATAATATAGGTACTTCTATAAATAAAGCGTAGAGCTAATAGAAAGTAACTAATACCTCCCTAGTTATTACTAGCTATCCCTTAGCTATATTAGTAAGTTAGTTAATAAATAAGCTATAAATCTTAGAGTAGTTCTTAATAAATCTCTTATAAAACCCTATAAATCCTAGAAATTACTAAATCTCTTATATTATAATAGGTACTAGCTACTTAGTAATTACCTAGACCTTCTTATATTCTATAATAACTCTATTTACTAAGACTATAAACCTAAGGAATTTAATCTCCTCCTTATAAAATTTTTACTTATTAGGGTTTATATAGAGGCTATTAGCTTCTAACTAGGTAAGTACCTATCTTATAGCCTCTATATAGGAGTTTATATTATTAGTAAAAGTTAAGATATTATTTAAATATATAATATAAATAATATTAACTAGGCCTATAAGCGACCTATTAATAAATATCTAGAAAGTAGCGGGTATATTAATAAGCCTAAATAGTATAATATAGTATTTATAGTAGCTATATTATATATAGAATACTATCTTCTACTTATTTCCCTCTTAGATCCTTACTTAGTAGTATATATCCTTAAGGTTAAGCTTAGTAAAGTACTTAGCTCTAGAGAGCTAGTTAAGGATCTTATTAATTAGAGGGAGGGGGGTGTGGTTTTTAGTAGTTATTTAGTTAAGCCCCTAGTAGTCTATATATAACTTTAACCTCCCTTCTTTAGGATAAATAGGATTAGTACCCTTATTAGGCTTACTAATAGGTAAATCTATCCCTTTTATAGGGCTTTATAAATAAAATCCCTTAACTCTTCTAACCCCTTCTTAGCTAGTAGGTAAATAAGCTTAAATAGGGGCTTAGTTCTAGGCTCTAGGTTAATAGGGTAGCTCCTAGTAGTCCTAAACTCTAATATAGTTCCTACTAGGTTAATATTAAATACTTTCTTAATATCCTAGTATTCTAATAGGAGTTTTATTTTAATCCCCTTAGTATCCTTAGGGTCTTAGGTATCCTTCTAGTAGTTAGTAGTTAATATATAATTAACTTATAGTACCCCTATAAGTACTACTCTCGCTTCGTTCTTAATACGCTTAAGTTTCTTTATAATTATAATAAGGCGGATATTCTTCTTATATAGGGGAAAGGTCTAGCTTAACTCCCTCTAATTAAGATTAGAGCACTCTGCTATATACTAAGGGATCCCTAGGATAGTATTATAACTATTATTATTACTAATCCTAAAATTATATAAAGCTATCTACTAGATACCTATATTATTAGTTATTTAAGTTACTAACTTCTATATACTATAGTTAGGTCCCTTAGATACTTATATTCCCCTAATAGGTTCTAACTTATTAGCCTCTAGTTAGGTATTAGTTATAATCCTCTAGTTTATAATATTCTTATTAGCTCTATAATTAATAAGCGTAGCACTAGTCTTCTAGCTATTTATAACTCGGACTTATATTATCGCTTTAATATAATATAGCTAGTTACTACCCTATTAAACTATACGTATTACTACCTAGTCCTCCTCTAGTTATTTATTAGAGTAGGGTTTCCCTTTATAGCGGGGGTAGCTATACTTCTTATAGTATAAGTACCTTAGCGCGATATAGCCTTTCCTCTTATAACTATAATAGATAATTTCCTTTCTAATATCTTATAGTAGGTCCTTAGTATCCTCTTAGTAGTTATTAGTATTACTATAGTCCCTATAGGTCTATCCCTTTAGAGCCTCGGTTTACCCCTCCTAGTTAAGGGTTTAGCCCTCTAGTTATTATTCCTTATTATTAGCCCCCTAGTTCCTTACTAGTATATTATATATCTATATATTAATTATAAGTTCGGTATTTCTAGCCCTAGTATTAAGATTAAGCTATAACTTTAGTAACCCGTTTACTATAATATAATACTAGAGCTTAGGGTCTAGCCTAGTTACTATGTTAGCTACCTAGATCTCCTCTAGTTATTAATAAGGGCTCTCCGCCTTGATCCCTTTTTAATAATTAATAAAGCTTTAATATAATTATCCTAGTTACTAGTAAGTCTACTTAAGCTAGGTAATACCGAACGCGCTCAGCGCGGTCATCCCGCTCAAGGGCGCCTAACGCGTTAAACGTACCTAAACGTGCTAACCCTTATAAAAGGGCTTATTACCTTTAAGAGAAAACCTTTAAAAAATATAGATTTTTTACCTATATTTTTTTACTTATTATATAGATTATATTAATTAGTAATATAACCTTAATAGTTAGCTATATCCCCTTATAACTAAGGATATCCCTTATAATTAAGGAAGGTATTTAATTATATAAATAGCTAACCTTATTAAGTTTATATAAAGTAGTATCTTAGTAATTAATATCTATAGGTATTATATATTATTTAAACCTTCTAAACTCCCCCTTTCCCTTAACTAGGAAATATTAATAAGAGATATTAACTCTTTACTATTTCTCTTAATTAAGAGATATCTCTAAGAGATATTAAACCTTAAAAGTTTCCTTAGCTAAGGAATATCTTAAAGAGATAATAAACCTCTTTAATAATAATACCCTATAAACTACTTTCTAATTATAAAATTAAAAAAGGTCTTAAGTCTAACCTTCTAGAACCTATTAACTATTTAAGTATTATAAACTTTATAATAGCGCTTAGGTAATACCCTAATAAGTTCTATATACTACTTACTTAAACTAAATATACCCTTTTTAAATTAGCTATAAAAATAAGTATTATAACTATTACTTATAAGAACTTAAAATAATATTTAATAAACTATTATAGATATATTTAAAAGCTATTATTATATAGGGAAGTATATAAAGCTATTTAATATACTTAAGGTAAGGTCCTATAGGTATAAATAACTAATTTATAATTATTTACTAATACTATTAAGTAGTAATATTACTTTAACTTCTCTTATTATAATTAATATATTAAGATAGAGATTAAATAGGGCTAGACTCTAGACTTAATACTCCTTTTTAAAGAGAATAAAAAGAGGGGAGGCTATAAGACCCTAACAGCTAAAGCTATAAATAAGCTAGATATCTTAAAACCTATATCTAAACTTAATATAATAATAATCCCTAAAGCTTTCTTAATACTCTTATTAACTCTAGAGGAATATTATAAGTTTAAATAAAGTTTTATAAATAGTTTATAATTTCTACCTCTTAAACCTATATCAAAAGATATAAATATTATATTAATACTAGAGCTAAGCTTAAATATATTCTATATATTATTTAAGAAAAAGTAAAGATATATTAAGTACTTTATTCCTAACCTAAGGAAAAGGAATAGATAGCCCTCTTATACTTAAGCTAAATAACTTATAAAGTTACTCTAATACTTATAGCTAGGATAAGTAATATAATAAGATAGGCGCCTAGGAACTAGAAGCTAGACTATTAAACCTTAATAAGAATAAAGGATATAATTAGGATATTAAATATATAGAGGACGCTCCTCTACTACTACTACTATTTATACTACTTAGAGATCCTAGTAATAGAGGTAATAATAATAACCTAGAGGGCTAAAATAATAGAAGAGGTAGCCCTAGTTATAATAATAGTAATAGCTAAGGCGATTAACGCCCTTAACTACTAGCTAGGCTAAGAGATATTATTAAACTATTATTTAACCCTAATAAGTTCTTAGTTAGCTATAACTTTCTTATATTCTTTCTCTCTATAAATAAAGAAGGGGTAGTATAAGTAATAGCTAGTATATTAGTTATAGAACCTAGGTATAGTACTCCTTATTTTAAGACTAATATAAGTAGGTTATTTAATCTACCTCTATATAATAACGAAGTTAATAATATATATATTAATAATAGTTTAAAGACTATCTACTAAAATATATATTATTTTATTAATACTATTAATAGCTATATTAGGTTAGTTAATAGGAACCTAGCTATAGCTACTCTTAACTTATATTAAACCTTATTAAGGTATACCTCGGACTAGTACTATACTAATCTAATATTTAATACGAAAGTAGAACTTAAGGACCCTAACTATAGATTAAACTATTAAAAAGAGTTATTACTTAAACGTTTTTATTTACCCTATAGAATTACTAAAGTATACTTAAGTAAGGAGAGGTATACTCTATATAATATATATATATAATATAATATTTAATACTAGATAACTAAGGTTACTTAGCTTTATAAGGACACTAAAGAGAGCGAATCTAAGGTATTAACTATTATATATAATAAAATAGATATAGAACTAGTTATTAGTATTCCTTAGCTAACTAGTAATATAAATTATAATAAGTTTATTATAAGCCTATAGAAAATAGTCCCTAGTTAGTGTTAAATAGTTACTAAAGGATCCTAGCGAGTATTAGTTTAACTATCTATTAAGATAACCTATATAGGAATTATAGCAACGCGATTATTACTAAAAGAGACCTCGAAGGCAAACTATACTACTACTACTTATTACCTATACTATATAAACCTAAAGGAGACTATATCTAGTCTATTACTAGTAAGACCTATAAAGCAAGCTACTAATATTACTACTAAACCCTTATTAAGCTCTACTTATAAGGAAGTTTAGTTTAACTAATAACAAAGGCCTAAATACTATTATAGGCTACGCCCGGGTTAAGCCTACCTAGGCTTCTACCTAGGTTTACTACCTTAAGGAGCTACCTAGGGCCTACCTAGGGCCTACCTAGGGCCTACCTAGGGCCTACCTAGGGCCTACCTAGGGCCTACCTAGGGCCTACCTAGGGCCTACCTAGGGCCTACCTAGGGCCTACCTAGGGCCTACCTAGTTATTCCCTATAGACTAGCGAAATCTCTACTAGAGAGGAAAACTTCCCCTTTTCCTCTTTAGCTTAAATAAATAATATTATAGTAACCTCCTATTAAATAAACTTAGGTCTAACCCCTTATATATTTAAGCTTATTATTATAATAATAATAATAGGTCGAGCGCTACTCCCTACTAGTTAATTAGATAGTTAATAGTAATATAGCTAAAACTTAAGATAAGTTATTATAAGCTAATTTAGTAGTAGTAATAGAGTCCCTTTATTAATAGTTATAAGAGGTTAAGTAAGGGAATAGCTAGTATATAGCTATATAAAGCCCTATAAGTACTACTAGTAAGGTACTAGTAATACCTAGTATAATATACTAAAAGCTACTACCCCTACCCCTAAAGTTTTTAAGTAAGTAAAAGGAATATACTACCTAGGTATAAAAGATAAGGTATAAGATTACTATAGATAGGGTATTCTATACTATAGATATAGAGGTATAATACCTTATTAACTCCTACTTAGATATTATAGCCTAGTAAGTAGTCTCTACTTTCTATAGAGCTAGGTGGGGTAGGGGAAAATATAACCCTAAGGACTTTATAGCTTACTTAGATTAGATATATAAGGACCTAAATATCTAATTATAAGCTATAGCCTAACTATAAACCCTCTAGTAGAAAGAAAATAAATCCCTAGTAACCTTCTTATTAAGATTTAAGTAAATACTAGCTAATATAAGTAATATAAACTAGCCTAGTTAAGTCTAGATCTTACTTCTAGAGGCCTCCCTTACCCCTAGGCTAAGGGACTAGCTAATTATTATTAACCTACTAGCTAATTATAATAGCTAGCTCTTAAAGGTCTAGAGTATTATATAGAAGGTAGAGTACTAAAAAGTTACTAGTAACTACCTAGTAACCTACTAGAAACCTATTACTAAGGATATTAAGGGGGATACCTATATAACTAGAGCTATATATATTTTATAAGTTAAGGAGGTAAGGCGTTATAACTATCAAGACTCTAGGTCCTCTTTAGGTACCTCCCTAGTATAATAATAATAGCTTTAGAAAGGTACGAGGGACCCCTATACTTATTATACTTATAGAGCTAGAGGTTATATTACCTAGCGCTACTCTAATAAAGAGGATTAGCTACTTAGGGTTATAAAAGTAAAGACTTTAAAAGAAGAATTAGTATATTATAAGGTTATAAATAACTACTAGGTAGTAACTAACTCCTTAGAAGAAGATAAGGAATTAGGAAAAAACTAACTCTAGAGAGAAATTAAGCCTCTAAAGCTTACTAAGGAGGAGATATTAGGTTAGGAAGAATATAAATAGGAGTAACTAGCTAATAATAAGCTTATTATTATTTAAGTTAGAGTTAATAGAGGATATCTAACTTATACCCTAGTAAATATTAGGAGTAATACTTATATAATAATTAACCTTTCCCTAGCTTAATACCTTTACCTTCTATATATTAAGAAGAAATACTAACTTATAAGAGGGTATATACTTAGTAGACTATTACTAGGTAATATACTAGGTATAGTAGTATTTAACTTAGAAATAAAGTAGTTATACTTAGTATATCTTTATATATATAATTAATAGCCTAGACCCTAATATCCTCTTAGGGCGCCCCTAGATAGAGTAGAGCTAGGTTATTTATAATACTATAGCTTACTAAGTATACTATAAGAGGGGATAAGTTAGGCTATATCTAAAGGATTAAGAAGAAATACCCCTTATAAAGGAAATAAGGGCTATAAGGTTCTTTAATATACTCTCGTTCTCTATAATCTACTAATACTTAGTAAGATAATAGGATAAGTACTAAGAGGGTATTATAGAGGTATTAGTATAAGCTATTAGCTTAGCTAATGTTAAGAAAGCCTTAAACCTAAAACTAAAGGAGGATTAATAATACTATTTACTAAGCTAGGTCTTAAGGGAGTTTCTTAACCTATTTAACCCTAATAAAGCTTACTTACTACCCCCTAGGTAACTAGGGGTAAACTACTAGATTAACTTTATACTAGGACTAGATAAGAGGGAGCTACTACTCCCCTAGGGTATCCTTTATAATATATTAAGAAAAGAGCTATTAATACTAAAAAAGACCTTATAAGACCTCCTAAATAAGGGGTTTATTAAAGCTAGTAGCTTACTTACTAGGGTACTAGTACTCTTTATAAGGAAGCTAGGTAGGGGAATTTACTTCTATATTAATTATAAGGCTTTTAATATAATTATTAAGAAAGACTACTAACCCCTCCTATTAATCTCTAAGATATTATACTAAATAAGTATAGCTAAGTAATATACTAAGCTAGATATAATAATAGCTTTCTATAAGTTAAAAGTAGTAGAGGAATATTAGGAGAGAATTATATTCTATACCTAGTATAGGTTATTTAAGTATATAATCTACTTATTTAGCTTAAATAATACCCCTACTAGTTTCTAGTAATATATTAATAATACCTTATAAGACTTCTTTAATAACTTTATTACTATTTATATAAATAATATATTAATTTACTCTAATAGAATAAGGGAAGACTATAAGAGGAAGGTCTAGGAGGTCCTCTAGAGGCCAATAGATATAGGCCTAAACCTTAACCCTATAAAGTATAAGTTCTTAATTAAGAGGGTTAAGTATATAGAGTTTATTATAATAGTAGGAGAGGGTCTCTCTTATAACCCTAAGAAACTCTAGGTAATTACTAAGTAATTACCCCTTACCTCCCTAAAGGGGGTCTAGAGCTTCCTAGGGTTTATAAACTATTATAATATATTTATATTAGAATATAGGGATATTATTAAACTACTTATACTATTTACTAAGAAGAATATAATATTCTAATAGAGAGATAATTAAAAATAAGCCTTTTTATAGCTTAAGTAGCTTTTTAATACCTAGCTAGTACTCTATTAGTTCAGTTTAGAAAATAGGACTATTATAGAAACTAATAATTTAGGATTTATATTAAGAGGGGTGCTCTTATAAGTCGACCTAGAGAGTACTTAGTATCCTATAGCGTTCTACTTATAAAAGCTCTCGCTTATAGAGTATAATTACCCTATTTATAATAAGGAGCTCCTAGTAGTCCTTTCTTACTTATATATAGGGTAGAGCTATATAATATAACTACTTTTAAGGTATTAATTAACTACTAGGGGCTTAAATACTTTATAAAGAAGTAGTACCTTATAGAGCGCTAGAGCTAGTAAGTAGAGGAGCTATCCTAGTATAATTTTACTATTAGATACTACCCTAGTAAAGAGGTAATAGCCCCTAATACTCTCTCTTAGAGACAGTAGGATATACTATAAGGGTAGGATAATAAATAGAAGTAGGGGAGGGTCTTATAGCTAATACTAGACCGCGCCTACCCCTATAAGGACCTTATAGTTAGCCCCCTAATAAGGAGAAGTTAGAAGGGCTATATTAATATCCTAGATATTATAGTCTTTAATAGTAACCCTAAACTATAAGCGCTATAGCTAGAAATTATAAAGAAGGATATAATATATAAAGCTATATATTATATAATTACTTACTAGCTTTAGAGCTTCTTATTAGATATAAAGGCTAAGGTCTAAATTAGTAAGTATAATATTAATAGTTAGAGGAGACTAATATTTAGGGGGAGGCTATAGGTACTTAGCGGGGAGGATAATAATAACTTACTAGGGGAGCTCTATATAAAGATTATTTAATAGAGCTATAACTTAAGTATAACTACCTACTTAAGCTATAATAATATATTAGAAATAGTAAGCTAGTAGTTCTATTAGCTAGGATAATTATAAATAGTATAGAGATTTATAAGGAATTATAATATTTATAGAGGGATATATATCTAGAGGTAAGCTAAGAGGGGCTTCCTAAAGCCCGTACTAGTACCTACCTAGTTATACTTAGACCTCTTAATAGACTTTATTATAAACTTACTACTTATAAAGGATAATACTAGCTAATACTTATAGATTATAATAAATAAGCTAGGTAAGTTAGTAATATTAGAGGAGATAGGTACTATAGAGGTAGAAGCTTATACCTACTAGTTCCTTACCTCCTACTTCTAGTTCTATAGGTTCCTATATAGTATTATTATTAATTAAAGGTCTAACTAAGTAAGCTACTTCTAAGCTAAATTCTACTACTTTATTAGTATAAAGAAGCTATTAAATACTATATATTACCTATAAACTAATAGTAATACTAAGAGGTAGAACTAGGAGATATAAGCTATCCTATAGGTATTTATAACCTAGGTATAGGATAACTAGGGGTAGCTCCTACTTACTACTTAGCTAGCGCTCTATAATAGGGTTAGTAATATAACTAAGCTCTTACTATTTTTCTTAGAATATAGGTACTATACTAACCCTATACCTATAGTAAATAATATAATAGAGGAGGCCCCCTCTAGGGATATAGTAGCTACTTTCTTAGTAATAAGGCTATAAGAAGTAATAGACTTTATCTAAATAAGTATTAAAGCTACTTAATAGTATAGCGAGGAGAATATAAACTAGTATAGGATACTTATAGAGGAGTACTAGGTAGGTAATAAGGTTTAGCTTTTAATAGCTAACTATAAGAGCCCTAGGCCTAGTAAGAAGCTATTATAGTTATATTATAAGTATATTATAGTTAGAGTCTTAAGCCTATATATTATTAAGTTAGATATACCTAGTAATATCTACCTAAGGTTTTATTTAAACCTCCTCTAGAGGGTACTAGAGGACCCCTTACTTATATAAATAAGGACGGACCCCTAGCTACTACTAATTATAGCTAATAATAGCGAATTCGAGTAGTATATAGAGGAGATATATATAGCGTAATAAAAGGTAGTTAGGTAAGAGCAGAGGCGCGAGGTCTTAATTAAATAAGAAGGGTATATAGAGCCTACCTAGGAGCTTATAGAAGCTATTATAGAGACTACTATAATAAATAGGTATAAAGCCCTATATAGGCTAGTTATAAATAATAATAGCAACCTAGCCTATACCTAGGGGGGGACTAGCTAGGAGGGGGGATAGTATTATAAGCTATACCTAGGTTTAGCCTACTTAGGCTTCTATCTAGGTTTATTACCTTAAGGAGCTACTTAGGGCTTACCTAGGGCTTACCTAGTTATTCCCTATAAACTAGTGAAATCTCTACTAGAGAGGAAAACTTCCCCTTTTCCTCTTTAGCTTAAATAAATAGTATTATAGCGACCTCCTATTAAATAAACTTAGGTCTAACCCCTCGTAAATACTAATATAAATAGCCTAGTTAATACGTTTAATATCCTTAACTACCTAGTTACTCTTTAATATATATTATAAAGGGGACTAGTTATAAGTAAGCAGAAGAGGAAGTATATATTTCGTTAGATAAGGGCGACTTCGATTATATCTAGTATATTAAGGCTAGCGAGGATTTAGATTTATATAAAGAAGACTTAGTTATTAGTATTAATAATAAGGATAACTAAGAGTAATAAGAAGATAATCCTAAGTATATTAACCTAGTTACTTAACCTGCTTATTACTATAAATACCCTCTAGGTTATATCCCTAGATATAAGGACAAGTACCCTATTTCTAATATTAATTTATTTTAAAATTCGCTCCTTAAGGATCCTAGAATCTACTCTTATAAAACGTGCTTTTATAACGCTAAGCTATATGCTAACCTTAAGGGTATCTTCTCGTATTAGACCCTTCTATCCCCTTAGTTAAATATAATACTTATTAGTCCTATGAAGTTATAGTAATATATAGTTATATATTTATACTATTATATATACGCTAAGATTATTATCCGAGGCTATTCCAACGGACTACTAATTATAGTCTGCGTTAATACTAGCGTAGACTGCTTAGTTATAAGCAAAGCCTGCCTATAATAATTCTATACCCTCTTAAGAGAACCTAAGGTATTTAAGCTCTAAGGCGTAGGAAGCCTTAAGACTATTACCTAGGTAACTTTTATAATTCTTATATTAAGATAACGACCTAATAGTTATATAATAACTACTAAGCTCTATATAGGTATATAGCTTATCCTATATTTAAATACTAGTTTACTTATAGGGTAAGACTTTAATATACCTAACGGGCTCGACGTCCTAAACTCAGAATCGTGCGTCCGGATTATATCCTATGATAATATTTAAATTCCCTCTTAGATCTATTTAAAAGTCCCTTTAAAAGTTTATAATATATATATTATAAGAAATATAACTATCGCGCTATGTAATCGCTCTACTATTTAAATTAATATATTATTAGTAAAATAGAGTCCTTTCTATTTAGCTTAAAGTATAAAGGGTATATATATATATATATAAGTAATTTACTATTTATTCCTATTATTAATAACGCTCCTTACTTATTAAAAATTAAACGAGGTACTAAGCTTAGAACCCTAGCGCCCTTTAAGTCTAATAGATACCTTAAGCTAAAGACTTATAATTAACTATAAGTAGCCTTTTTAATATTATTATATAAGGATCTAATATATTATACTATTTCTAGCCTTTTAGATCGTAAGCTTGTAATATTCGTTTAGCTACTAGAACTATTAGCTAACGAATAAGTAGAGATCTCTAACCTAACTAATAAGGAAGCGCTTACTAACTAAGGCGTAATAAAGGATAATATAACGCTAAATTATAGAGATATTTATAAGGGGAATATTAACCTAAATAGTAAGATAGGTATAACTAAGCCTAAAAACTTACTAGTAGTTATTACTAAGAAAGGTATATATATCTATAACTAAGACGCTAAAGCTATTTAACGCCTTAAAGAGGTTATATTATATTACCCTGCTATTTAGAAGGACTAAGGACTAATTAACCTTCTAGAAGATTAATACCTTAAGGTTAAACTTATTAAAGAATAGTAGAATATAATATTAGATAATAACCTTATCCTATTAATAAAGAGGATAGGAAACTTATTAATAAAACTTTAGATAAGCTCTATACTTAAAACTATATAGAATAGGGTAACTCTAGGCCTATATTATTCGGAGCCCCTATATTTATTATATAGCGAATTATAAATAGTAAGTATAAAGGTTAGATAGTTATAAACCTATATACTCTTAATAAAGCTATAATCCCTAATATATACCCTATACTACTATAGCAAGACGTTATTAAACGTTTTTATACTAAATTATAGATTACTATAGTTAATACTTAATCCTTCTTCTATTAATTTCTTATTAAGAAGGAATACTGAGATCGATTTACTATAGTTAGCTACTAGGGATAAGAACGCTTAAAGTTAGTACTTATAGGATTTTATAATTTACTTACTTATACTTAATACGTTATAAATAAACTCCTATAACTATATAAGGAATATACCTATATATTTATTAATAATATTATTATCGCCTCGAAGGATCTTAATACTTACCTTAAGTACCTCGATACAATTCTTAAACTCTTTATAGATATTAGACTCTCGCTTTTAGTAAAGAAGTTATTTATTAAATAACCTTCTATTAAACTACTTAGCTTTACTATTAACGCGTTTAGACTATTAAATACTTAAGACTGTGTTAATACTATTAAGAAAATTAAGTACCCCTATAACCTCTACTAGCTTAAATACTAGATAGGTATAACTAGTTTTCTATAATATATAATACTATACTATAGTTCTTATATTTAACTACTCTAATAGCGTAAAACTACGTTACTTACCTAAGCCTAAGCTTAAGGGAAGGATAAAGGCGCTATAAGAAAGGTTTTTTATTAAAATATAAGTTTTAAACCTATACTAGAAGAAGGAGCTAGCTTTAATAATATTAAGGATACTTTAATAGCAGATAACGCCTTATTTTATTATAACCCTAATAAGTAGTTATTTATATAGCTTAACTTATTAAAGGAATATAAATACTCTATACTAATCTTCTAGCTAGCTAATAATATCGAATAGAAACCTTATAACCCTATTAAGTATACTAATATATATCTAATTACTTATATTAATAAGGCTCTTAATTAAGCTAAATAGAAGTATTAGCCTATTAAACTTGAAGTTACTTACTTAGTATAGGTAGTAAAAAGGTATTAGCTAATACTATATTTATTAAGACGAGACCCTATAATGGTACTTACTAATTATTTAATAACATATAATATTATTAAATAAACGTCGCTATAGTTAGAGGATAAGACGAGGTCTAACTTATAACTTATATTATTATTAGAATACCTTAGCTAATTCTCCCTATTATATCCCTAGAACGTTAAATATTATAATAGATATATTATTACGCTTTAGAAGCAAGGACTGCTTCACCCTATAGGTTTAAGGGTAGACTAGAGTTATATAAAATAGCCCTAGTTTTATTAATAATAGTACGTATAATACGCTCTATTAATCCGTTTGGTTCATAGATATAAGGAGGTCTGATATTATGGATAATACTACTATTTATATATATATTTTTAATACGGTTAGTAGTGAATTCTAATCCACCATCCGTATTGAATTCTCTTATACGCTTATTATTATTATTATTATTAACCTCAGCATTAAATTCATTAAAGGCTTTAGTAATAGATTCTATAGTCTTATATCTTAATAGGTTTCCCCACGCAAAGGGGGAATATTTACTAATAAATATTATAAACTACCTATAGTGATCATAGGTTTTAGGACTTATAGGTCCACAAAGATCTGAGGCTATATAATCTAGATAATCTAGATCTTTATTATATGTTGATCTTTTATTAACCTTAGTAATAAACTTACCCTTAAGGCAGGCTTCACAAGGTGGAAGATTTGTTATATTCATAGCTTTATTATTATTATTATTATTATTTATAAGGTTATTATTTATTTTAGTATTATCTAAAAGATTTTTAAGATATTTATAGCTTATATAACCTAGACGGTTATGCTATAGTTTATATAGATCTTTGTTATTGTTATTAGTTATAGATTGCGTATAGTGTAGGTTATTATTATTATTCCTCTTTAAGGGGGCTTTATAACCCTGATTTAAGGGTATTTTAAAGAGATAGAGGTTATTAGACTTATAGCCCGTAGCTATAGTATAGTCATTATATATATCATATAAAATAGGTTTCTGCTATATAATAGAGGCTATACCTATATTATTAAGTCGACTTTGACTAAGTAAATTAATACCTAGTTCAGGTATATAATAGACGTCTTTTAATATTATTTTATTATTATTAGGGAAAATATTTAAATCTCCCCTTATAGTAGCAGTAAGCTGATTTGCTTTGCCCCACTTTATAGAGGCATTTATAGACTTTTTATTATATAAAAGATTGTGATTTTTAACTATATGGATAGTAGCAGTAGTATCGATATAGAATATAGTATTAATTTAGTTATAAAGCCTTAATCCTAAGTCCTTTTCCTTAGTTATAATACTCTATTAAATTAAAGTACCTAAGGTTATATTATTATTTATTATATTATTATTATAAGTATTATTATAGGATATATTTACGTTTTTAAATTCCTGATCTTCATCGGAATCATTAAGATCCATAGGATCCTCGTTTTAATTAATAGGTTAATCTATAGATATATAGGGGGTTATTAAAGTATTATTTTCTTCTTCTACTTCTTCTATAACCCTTAAGGTAGTTATATTAACTTCCTTAGTAGTAGTAGAGGTGGAAAGTCTTTTGTTTTCATTATTGTTTTTGTTATTATTTTTATTCCACTATGCTGGGGCCTTTTTAGGGTATAGAAAGGCATAGTTATCCTTAGTATAGCTAGTCTTTTTGCAGTCTTTATAGTATAGACCCTTTTGTTTTTTCTAAGGCTTTTTAGTAACCTTATTTTTACTTTTATATTTATTATTATTAGTAGTAAAATCTACTACTTTACCCTTACGTCTTAATTCGTCTAATATATTAGAGCATAGACTATTAAGCATATAGGTATCCTTGTTAGCCCTAGGACCATAAGTAATAGTAGTTATAAAACTATTATACTCTTCGTCTAGGATATTCAATATATATGCTATAACTACCTAATTAGGTAGTTTAAGCTTATTATATGCTAGGTTATCTATAAGTTCCTTTATCTTATTTATATATTCTTCTATAGAGTTAAAATTACTTAAAGTAGTATTAAATAACTCTTTATAAGTTAGGAACTCGTTAGTAAACCCTATGGGCTTATATAGGTCTTTAAGATGTTTCTAAGCCTCGT
>JAVHLU010000926.1:0-42579 GCA_036785755.1 Colletotrichum ledebouriae
TTTCCTTAACTAGTAGAGGGTATAAGTTAAAATACCTATATAGTATTTCCCAAATTATACCTGCGAACTAGGTGAATTTGTTATAGTCTTTTTGCGAAGGGGCTGCGGCGTAATTCCGAGCTCAATATATATAGTAATACTTATAGGTATATCTTTCTAAGTACTAATAGCTATAGCTACTCGTTTTAATATAGAGTTATTATAATATAGCGCTATAAACGTATTTATCTATATATCTATTAGTAATATAATATTTATAGGCATACTACGAGGATACTACTATAATAATAAGATCTTATACCTGTAAAAAGCGCTTTATAGACTACGCTACTCGCTACTATTATAATAAGAGCACTTAGAAGCTAGCCTTACGAAGCTTAACTTTAAATAAGTAGCTAATAATAGCTATAATTAGTAGTATAGGTAAGTAATATTTTTTTTCTTCATAGATACCTATATATTAGTATTCCCTTAAGAGCACGCTAAAAATATAAAGAAGGCTATAAACGCCCTCTAGAAGCGCTACTACCTCGAAGGAGGTTAGGACCTATAATAGTTCCTTAGGATCGAAGTACTCTATAATAGGGCTATATATAAACTATAGCTATTAGAATCTATATTCATAAATAAAGTATAAAAACTACTTATATAACGCGCTATAAGCCTTAATATATATAAATATTTATATATACTTATAATAAAAGACGAACTAGAATTATATAAAAGGGAAGCAGCCCTATAAGAGATTAACTACTCCTAACGCCGTATTAGAATAGTCCTATATATAGTAGTAATAATATAGCCTCATATAGTATTTACTACGAGCTACCTTACTAGGCTTAATAATAACCTAAGCCTTATATAGTACTATACTACTAATTAAGTCCTCTAATACCTTTACTAAATATGATACCTTCCCTAAATATAATACCTCTATCTTAAATATAGCCCTAGGCTGAGTAAGAGAGATAATATACTTAAGGTTACCTTAATTATAAGCTTTATAAATAATATGATTTACTAAAAGAGCTCTTAAGCGCTTATATTAAAGCTGTTTAGAGGTATAGGTACTTAGAACGTAAATAAGTAGATAATAATTATAATATTAATAACTAAAGCAGAGCTACTTATACTACCCTAAGTAGTATATAAAGCCATCTTAATAAGTTAGTTAATAACTATATTATAAGTCTAACTCATAGGTAACGCCGCCCCTAAAGCGGCTTTTACTATACCTAATATAATACTAATAATAATTAGTTTCTAGTATAATAATTAGCAAACTATCCGCCTAGTCAATATAGAGCTTATTTAGCTATAAATAAGTCTATGATATATTAATATCTATAACTACTAGCTACAGTAAGAAATCGCAAAAAGGCGTATATTAATTAAATATATACTATTAGTAGAGATTATAGCAGATAGACTTATAAAAGCGCTTATACTACTATAGTTTAAAGCGTTTTATAATTAGCTATAAATACGTAACTAATATATATAACTAGAAATAAACTATATATAAGACCTAGAGGAAGAAAATAATATAAAGTATAAGAAAGTAATAGAAGCCTATATATAAGATAAAATAAACCCTAATAGAGTTTAGGAATAGCTTTATAAAATCTAGTAACCCCTAAGGGGGTATATTCAATTAGAAGGTATATAACGTGCGCCATAGGCTTAGAGCGATATTCGCCTAGCTCTATATAGACCTAAAGTAACCGGGGTATACGCTAAAAAAGGGGCTAGGACGCGCCTAAATAAGGGCCTATATATAGAGGTTATACACATATAATAGCATTACTAATATATATATGATTAACGCCTAATTTAATAAATCTTATACTTAGCTAATAAGTAGTAGCTATAATAAGCTAAGTAGAGCCCCTTTTTATTTATTATTTATATAGTTATAAGTACCTTTATATTACCTTTAGGCGTAGCTATTATACCTTATCCTCCTCTTTATAACTAGCGCGTAATAAGCCTATACTTCTTAAGAGCTTTTAAATTATTCTCCAAAATAATATTCTTATTATCTCCTAGTATAATAAGGCTAAATACTCCTTAGCCTATCTTAGTATATAGGTTAGCTATCTTAAATATATTAAGAGTTACTTAGGCGTTTTTTAATATATTTCCGATTACTAGGGAAGTAGTATTTATATATAATTATACTATTATCTAGTATATATAGACCTATATATTCAAATTATTATTACTAAGCGCTATAATAAAGTCTATAAACTACTAGTTAGGCTCCTTTACTTATAAAAAGCTACTAGCTTATACTTTAGTAATACCTTTTTCCTACTCTATAAGCTATTCCTCTATATTATGCTTTATAAGTAGCTGCTTGTATAATAAGAGGCCTTAGACTATAGTATAGCTACTCCTAGCTATAGCTTTATACTTATAAGTATTAATACTAACGCTTTTATAGAGTATATAGACCTAGTAATTAATACCCTTCTCTGTAGTATAGTATAAGTATAAGAGATCTAGGTAGATATTATTATAGATCTACTCTTAAAATATATATCGTTACTTCTTATATACTTTATAACACTTATCCCTAAATATATAATCTACTTAGTAAGCTTAATATAGCTTATAGTTTGCTTTTAATAAGTCTATAATTATATTAGTACGGGTAGTAGTTATATTATTACTTAGTAGTATAACTATTACGCTATTCCCTACGCCCCCTATAGGATAGTTAGAGATATCTAAAATAGTTAGCTCTATAACTTCGCCTCTAAAGTAAGTATACTATCTATATTCTAAGTAGTAGTATATAGGTTAATATTATCCTATAGCTTAAAGCTAGATACCTTTATATATAAGAGGTTAATCTAGAGGATCTAGTCGCTATATCTACGTAGCTAAATAATAGTTATAAAGATTCTTATCTTATAAGTAAGGTTTTAGAGTAGTATTCGTAGTAATATAGTATATATTAGACTATTAATTATTAAATTAGGCGTAAATTATATATATATTAGTAATCCTATTATATATATATAACTTCTATATATATACCTTTATTTAGGCGTATCCTAGCCCCTTTTCCTACGCGTACCCCGGTCGCTTTAGGCCTGCGCGGAGCTAGGCGAATATTACTCTAAACTCGTAACGCACGTTCCGGACCCTCTAATCTAATAGTAACTCCTTTATTTATCTATCTATTAGTAGTAGGCTTAATAACCTAGTTACTTAGAAAACCTAATTCTATAGTTTAAGTAGTAAGGTAATATATACCCTTCATAATTATAAATACAGGGATATATTACCTACCCGAATTAATATATTCAATACCTATAGCCTATTTATAGTTAGTAAGCTAGATAGACTTTACTTTATTATATTAATTAGTATATATTATTATGATTAATTTAGTAATTATACCTATTATAAAGCTAGTCTTATTAAAACTATAAAGGTGTTTCTCTTAGATTCTATATTTAGTTATTATATTATATAATAATATAAACTACTTTAAAATAACCTCTAGGTTCTCTTAAAGAGCTTTTTAATAATTATAAAAATAATTAAACTTAGTTTTTAGAATTACATATAAGTCTATAAACCGCCTAGCCTATTTCTTACTAATAGGCTTATTATTATATACTTATGATAGGAAGTTAGCTATATTATCTATACTAGTAAGAAATAAAAGAAATCATATAGTACTTATTTGATAATATATTAGAGAGGTATTTTCTCTTTACTTAGATTAAGTTTATATTATTTAGGTTAAATAGATTTATATTAAAGTTAATTATTTATTCTATTATATAACGGGCTTTTAAGGGTACTATAGTTCTTTATTATATATTATATACTTAGCTTTTAGCTTATAATATATATTAATTAGATCGCTTTAATAATAAAAAGAATTTTATCTTCTTATATATAGATTAGTATTATAATTATAGAGTAATTACATATTAAATATAGAAGTAGTTAATAGCTAAGCGGGTCTAGGAAAAAGTGCGCAGCTAACTAATATATAGCGCTAACTAATAAACCACGTTATAATAAATTTACTTAGTTTATAGGTATAATTTAGGGAATATTAGACAGGTATTTTAAGCTATACTCTCCACTAGTTAAGGAAAATAATATAAGAACCCTATATATTCTTACTTAAAAGTAACCCCTTATATAAAGTCTAATATATACTATACTAAGGCTAATTATATTAGAGCTAAATAGGCTGCTATAGCCTTTATAGTGATATCCTCGCTAAACCTTCTAATAAAGTGCTATAAAAGCTATTATATAATATAATACCTTAACCTACCTTCTAGTAAGGTGCTATAAATACTATTATATAAGAGATAGCTCCTTAATTAAAGAGGTCTTTCCTAAGAGGTTCTTATAGCTAGAAGTATAAGAAGCTCTACTATAAGTAGGGCCTTATACCTCTCCCTCTTCCTTATCCTTATCCCTTAACTATATTAATACTAAACCTTATATATAAATATACTAAGCCTAAGTAAGGTATACCTTTTATCATAAATAATATATAGGGATTACTAGAGAGTTTAGTATATATATAATTAATAAAACCCGCTCTTTTATTAACTACTCTACTATATATAAAGAGTATACTATTAATATAGCCCTTGAGAGGGCTTACCTTAATACCCCTATAAGGGACTCTATAAGGTATAATAGTATTATAGCTAAGTAAATAAACTTAGTAATAGAAGTTTAGTAAGTTATCATATATCTTATAGAGTAGCCCTTCTTTAAGTAGGTCCTCTATATTACTAAGGTAGAGGTAGCTTATTAGGGGAATATTAGTAAGCATAACTTATATTAAATACAGAGAGCGTTGCTAATAATAGTATAGCTACTACGAAGGCGTTAGCTAACCTAATTAAAAAAGAGAACTAGTAGATAAAGCAGTAATAGAGATAGTATTAGTAGCGTAGGTAGTGCGCGATAGGATAAGTCCATAGTTTCGTAATTTAAATAATTAAAACCCACGTTATTATTCATATAAAGTTAAAGATCGTGAGGCTATAAGTATAGCTATAATTAAGAGAGGATTATATAACCAAAGGCTATATATTATTAGGAGGCGCGCAGTTAGAAGGCCTATTATACTTAAGTAGGTAAAATCACTATGTAGTAGCTAGAGGCCCCTCCTAATAATATATAGCCTTCGGTTACGTAATTGTAATTACTAACTACCTCTCCTAACTATAGCTATACTTATATATACCCTACTCAATAGCCTTACGACCTTTAACTTTATATTAATAATAACGTGGTTTTTAATTATTTAAACTATGAAACTATTAACCTATCCTCTTGCGCACTACTCGCGCCGCTATTAAATACTAGCTCTATTACCGCTTCTAGCTATGCTATTATTAGCAACGCTCTTTCTATATTAAAGTAGTTAGTATAAGCTATACTTACTAATATTCCCCTAATAAGCCGCCTCTACCTTAGTAATATAGAGGACTCCCTTACAGAGGAGCTACTCTATAGAGTATATATTAACATATTAAACTTTTATTACTAAGTTTACTTACTTACTTATAATATAATAGCACGTTATAAAGTCCCCTATAGGGGTATTAAAGCAAGCCCTCTTAAGGGCTATATTAATAATATACTCTCTATATATAATAGAGTAGTTACTAAAAGAGCGGGCTTTATTAATTATATTAATACTAAACTCTCTAGTAGGCTCTTATATATTATTAGTATTAAAGGGCATACCTCGCGAAAGCTTAGCGTTTTTATATATAAGGTCTAGTGCTAATATAGTTAAGGATTTATTATAGGTTATAAGTATACCTAGGACTCTATAGATAAGGATAAATAAGAGGGAGAGGTATAAAGCCCTGCTCGTAGTAGCAGAGCTTCTTATACTTCTAGCTATAAGAACCTCTTAGGAAAGACCTCTTTAGTTAAGGAGTTACTTCTTATATAGTAGTATTTATAATACTTTTAGTACCTTACTAGAAGGTTAACCTTTTAAGTTAAGGAGTTATCTTATATAGTAGCTTTTATAATACCTTTAGTACCTTACTAGATGGTCGACCTTTTAGGTTAAGGAGTTATCTTATATAGTAGCTTTTACCTTATTAGAAGGTTTAGCGAGGGCGTTGCTACGAGAGCCTTAGTAGCCCGTTCGGCTCTAATATAATTAGCCCCGGTGTAGCGCGCGTCCGACTTTATATATAAGGGTTTGCTTACGAGTAGTAGGAATATATAGGGTTCCTATATTATTTTCTTTAACTAGTAGAGTGTATAGGTTAAAATACCTATATAGTATTTCCTAAATTATACTTACGAACTAGGTAAATTTATTATAGTCTTTTTATAAAGGGGCTGCGGCGTAATTCCGAACTCAATAGCTTAAAATACCTATATAAAATCTCCTAAATTATACTTATAAACTAAGTGAATTTATTATAACGTGGTTTATTAGTTAGCTATATATATTAGTTAGCCGCGCACTTTTTCCTAGACCTACCTAGTTATTAACTACTTCTATATTTAGCGAGTAATTACTCTATAATTATAATACTACTTTATATATAATACAATAGAATTCTTTTTATTATTGAAGCGATTTAATTAATATATATTATAAGCTAAAAGCTAAGTATATAATACATAATAAAGAATTATAATATCCTTAAAAGCTCTTTATATAATAGAATGAATAATTAATCTTAATATAAATCTACCTAACCTTAATAATATAAACTCAATCTAAGTAAAGAGAAAATACCTCTCTAATATATTATTACATAAGATACTATAGGACTTCCTTTATATCTTATTAGTATAGATAATATAGCTAATTTCCTATTATAAGTATATAATAATAAGCTTATTAATAAGTAATAAGCTAGGTGGTTTATAGACTTATATCTAATTCTAAAGACTAAGCTTAATTATTTATATAATTATTAAAGGGCACTTTAAGAGGACCTAGAGGTTATTTTAAAGTAGTTTATTTTATTAAGTATTATAATAACTATGTATAGAATCTAAGAGAAAGGTCTTTATGGTTTTAATAAGACTAGCTTTATAATAGGTATAATTACTATATTAATAATAATAATAATATATACTAATTAATATAATAAAGTAAAGTCTATCTAGCTTACTAACTATAAATAGGCTATAGTTATAAAATATATTAATTCGGGTAGGTAATATATCCCTCTATTAATAATTATGAAGGGTATATATTACCTTACTAGTTAAACTATAGAATTAGGTTTTCTAGGTACCTAGGGTAATAAGCCTACTACTAATAAGTAGATAGATAATTAGAGAGGTCTTAACTAGATTAAATACTTTAATAAATATACTAAGAACTAAACTAAGGGTATCTACTAGATACTTATTATTAATAGCTATAAGAGCTATATATTAGCTAGATTTAATAATTACTATAAGTAGAGTAATATTATAATAGTTAGTATACTTACATATCAATTATATCTACTCTAGTTATTAGATATTACCCTTTATTTGCTTCTAAAATATATATATAATAATAGAATAAACCTCCTTATCTAAGCCTCTATAGATTATATTACTAAGTCTACGTCCTTTATCGCCTTCTACCAGGCCTATAATAAGGTTTTCAATAAGGAAACTATTAAGTCTATATTCCTAAGCGCTAGAGCTTGACTATAGAATCTAGATTATATAATCTAGAAGCGTAATATATATTTATAAATACCTATACTTCTTATAGCTAACCCTTTAATATTACTATCTTAGTAGTTATAAATACCCTCTAACTTATAATAAACTATCTTATAGTCGAACTTTATTAAAGGTTAGATCTCTATTTATTAAAGAAGCTTACTAATATTAATTATTACTATAGTTAAGTAATTATTAAAAGGTATATAAGTAATAATATACTTACTTACTCTTTTAACTAATTAGGTCTATATATTTAAGGATATGAATATAATACTTATAAAATACTAGAGAGCTAAAAAGATATAAGTCTAGTTTAGAAGAGTACTTAATATAGAGGATTGTAAGGGTTTAATAAAAGAGAAATAGAAATATAAATTTCTAATACCTTAAGAAGATAGGGAGGGGGGTTTATTAAAAAGAGCCTAGTTAGCTTAGAGATATTATAATATGTATAGCAAGACTAGATATAATATATAAACCTATTATAAGGATATTAGGTTATTAGGAGATTCTAATAGTAATAACTAATAATAGATTTAATATATTATAATTAAGAAATACTAGATATTATTATAGATATAGGAAAATATACGCGGCTAACTAATAAACCACGTTAGTCTTTTTATAAAGAGGCTACGGCGTAACTCCGAACCTAATAACTTAAGTTAAGGAGAAAATATATTAGAATAGTAGTTACTAACTAAGGACTAAGATAGGCTAGTAGTAATATAGTATCTATAAGAATACTAGTTATAATATATAAATATATTAATTTATCAAAGAATCGCCTAATAAAGAGGTTTCTAAGTAGTTTAAATTTAATTAATATCCTAGGTATTATATATTAGTTACACATATCCTATAGTTATAGTTAGGTAGGTAGCTTGTCTATCTAGGTAGCTCGCTTATTGACTACGTTAACTATAGCCTATTCATAGTTACTAGGCTAGATAGACTTTACTTTACTATATTAATTAGCGCGTATTACTCCTATTAATCTAGTAATATTACTTATTATAGAGCTAGTCTTATTAAGTTTATAAAGATCTTTCTCTTAGATTCTATATTTCGTTATTATATTATATAATAAAATATTTTAATTTAAAATAACCTTTAAGTCCTCGTAAAGAGCCTTTTAATAATTATATAAATAATTAAACTTAGTTTTTAAAGCAAGCTATAAGTCTATAAACTACCCAGCTTATTACTTATCAATAGGTTTATTATTACGCGCTTATAATAGAAAATTAGTTATATCTTCTATACTAGCAAGGTATAAAGGAAATCCTCTAGTATTCTATTTAATAATATATTAGAGAAGTATTTTCTCCTTAATTAGATCGAGTTTATATTATTAAAATTAGGTAGGTTTATATTAAAGTTAGTTATTTATTTTATTATATAAAGAGCTTTTAGGGATATTATAATTCTTCGCTATATACTCTATCCTCAGCTTTTAGCCTATAGTATATATTAATTAGATCGCCTTAATAATAAGAAGGATTTTATCTTCTTATAAGTAAATTAGTATTATAGTTATAGAGTAATTACGCGTTAAATATATAAATAGTTAATAACTAAGCGGGTCGAGGAAAAAGTGCGCGGTTAAATAATATATATAGCTAACTAATAAACCACGTTATATATTTAAAGTATTATAACTTTCAGTATCGCTATATTATGAAAAGTAGGCTTCATATAGTATAATATTAGTAGGTTATATATAGTATAATATTAAACTATATATAGATTAGAGGTATAATATATAGTATAAATGTTTTATAGTATATAAGAATTTATAATAGGGGCGTACTATGGTTAGGGATAAGAATAGCTTCGCTCGTATAACTATAATCGACACGCTCGTTTAACCCTAGTTTCTGACCCCTAAGTGCGCATGGGATCCTTGTTATCACAAACGGCAACTGGAACTGGATTACCGATTAAAAAGTCCGCTATCAGCCGCCTAAGGTCACCGTTAACAACGACACCTAAGGGAACCTTGCCGACTTCTCACTTCCGCGCCTCACAAAGCTTTCCACATACCTGCAGTTCGGTCACCGGTCGAAGTCTTAAATAGCATTTATCCCTAACTACTTCCTATTTGCTCTAGTGTTAACCTAGGCACGCTACAGACTTTTAAATAGTAACTAAGTTATAATAAGTTCACATTTCTAGCAATCTGCCTCGGAGCCCAAACCTCCCTATATCCCTAGATTAGAAACGACAGGTCCCCGTCCATTATCACTAACTCACCATACTATTAATCAAGATACGCCGGCCATTCTAAGCCATAGTATCATCTCGTTATTACTCCTTACACTACCTATATCAATTAGTATTATAGGACATAGGTAGGCGACAAATAACGTCCTTACATCCGAAGTTCAACATACCCAGTCAGTCAACAATTCAACGGCGTCTGCAACTACTATTAAGGAGAATTTGCATCAGTTGCGTGTTCGTACAGATACTAACCAGTTGCAACCCGGGTCTACGCTATTAATCAGAGCTATCGCCGTCATCCACCGCCGTCATCCACTCGCAGCCATATATCACTTCTGTTGAGAAACGTCCTATAGGGCTACATTTATAGTTACTAAAGAGCTTAATCTATTATAACGAGAGTAGCCATAACGTGGTCGCTTATAACCACAGTCGGAGGAACGACCCCGGAATAAGGTTACTCTAGAGCTAATATTAGTTATATGCCGCGCTAGGAACGGGCGATACTAAAAGTATTATAATATACCCCCCTAGACGTAGCTACGGCTAGAAAAGCGCCTATCTGCGTAGTATCCCTTGAAATACTTAAATATAAAGCGGTATATTAATAAATAACCTATTAATAAGCCTATTAATAAAAGAGATAATAAAGTAAAGTTATTTATATTAGGTATAAGCGAAGTATAAATAGTCGCAGTTTTCTACCTTTATAACTATTACTATTATTATTATAATACCCTTTATTTACTAACTCTTACTAATAGTAGTAGAATCCGTTATCTCTTATTAGCTTAAGTAGAGTAGCTGCTATTATATTAATTCTAAATAAAATAACCTAGCCGCCCTCCTACTTTCTTAACTCTTCCCTATATATAATATAATAACTATATATATACCTAACTTTAGTCCTAATAATAACCTTATTACGCGCGCGCGTATATACTTATAACGCGTAATAATCTTAAAGCTATTATAATATACTAATATATTTATAGATACCTCCTAAAAAGAAGATTAGTCGGGCTATAACCCTTAAGAAGGCGCGCGCTACTAAAAGCTAGAGTAAAGCTAGGGGTAGAGGGGCGCGCCCTCCTCCCCTAGAGAGTAATAATAAGGTTATATATATATTATTCCTTCTTATTATTAATATATAATATACTAATATATTATATAGTAAGTAGAAAGAAGTAGAAGCGACCCGCAGGGGGTAGCTCTAAGGGTAAGGGTTTATAGCTTAAGAGGCCCTAGGGTTACTCCCCTAAGTAGTTTAAGAGAATAGCTCCTAGTAAGTTATAATCCCTTTATTATTATAACTATATACTAGAACGTCGCTAACCTTATTATTATTATAATCCCTAAGGAAATAAATAAGGAGGAGGGTATTAGCGAGGGCGGTTTAGAGCCCCCTCCTAGCCCTCCTCCCCCTAGTAGAGGTATAGAGGTAGAGTAAGTACTCCTATTTAGTAAGTACTACTTTTAATATATTTTAAGCGAGCTCTTAGGCTTATTAGATAGAAGGTACTTACTTAGTATAATAAGTAAGTATAACTACTATTATAAGAGTAAGGTACCTTATTAATAGATAAGCGCCCTTATTACTATTATAGCTTACTAATATACTAAAGCTAAGACTTTAGATAACCTAGTAGTTAGAAAAGTAAGGTTCTATACGCGCTTCGTTTCTATAACTAACTTCTAATATAACTTATAGACCCTTACTTATTAGAGAGCTACGCTCTATAAGGCTATTACTACCTAGAAGGAGGATATCGTAGTAGTAAAGAAGGGTAGTAATAGTAAGGGTTCGGGTAGGACTTCTAATATAATAGGTAGTTCTAGTATATATAGTATCGTTGCTCCCTCGCCCGCCCTAGTTCTATTTAGAACGCTAGTAGTTAGTATAAGTATACCTACTCCTCGTCTACCTATTAGTAATATAGCTACTATAGTATACTACGTAGTTAATAGTCTTATTAGCTTATATTTACTAGAGGTATTACTACCCTTATATAATATCTTAATAGATTAGTATAAGCAAATCCTCTAAGGTTAAGTAATAGGAAATTAGCGTTTTAGGGTAGCCCTTTAGGGTATATTATATTCTTTTACTCCTATAGGAGCGACTTTAGGCTTCCTAGCTAGTAGGCTATAAATTAATTAAAAATTAGGTGCTACTAGCCCTCCTATACTTATCTAGAGCGTCCCTTATTTATTATAATTATTCTTCATATATCCTTTAGATTAAGGAGTAAATAGAACTTCTTAAATTTCTCGTAGTTAAGAACCTTTATAAGACTATTAGCTAGTATATTATTCGTTAGTATATATACTACGCTAAACGATCCTCTAGTATATTCTTATTATAGCTATATATTCTAAATATTAATATGCTATAGCTTAGTTAAGATCTATTCCTTTTTACTTACTATAAGACGAATTATTTATTAGTTATTATAGTAAATCTTCTAGATATTACTAAGTTTAAGAGCGATATCCCTAAATAGCCTCTAAAGAGCGATTATCTCCTTAGTAGTATATTTAAGGCTTAGAAGCTCTACTTCTATTATTAATATTATAACTATAGCTTATTAAGTAGCCTTCTATTAAATTAGCCCTCTAAAGAGCGAGATTATATACCCTTAAGACGACTTCTATATCTCCTTATTATCTATAAACGAAGCGTCGCTTGCAATTAGTAATACCTACTTACCCCCTGAGTTACTAAAGTATATTACGAGGTAGCGAGTATAATATAGGTATTATATAACCTAGTTAGTAATAGTATAGTAATAAGGAGCGGGGTTTATTAGGGATCTCAAGAGTAGGGAATATATAAAAGCAACGTTAGGTTAAATTATAATAGTAGTATAGAGTATAGAGCTAATCTTCTCTTAGAAGCTCTTTACCTCTAATAGTATTACTATTATTTTACTCTTTAAAAGTAGTAGGTTTAGAAGGGGGGTTACTAGCGCTCTTAAATTAAGCAGATTAAACTTCTTTATAACCTACTTAATATATTAGTTATAGGAGAGGTATATCTTTTACGCAGCTTAGTTATAAATAACCCTAATTCTAAGATAGTACTTAACTAGGCCTTATTCTTTTAACTTATATACCTCCTTTAGGCTAGTAATTACCCTTTATATTACCTCTTTATAGTTCCTATAAAATAGGATGAGGAAGTCGTTTATATAAAAGATAATAAGAACCTTCTTATTAGTTAACTAGAAGAGGTATAGGTCTTTACTTATAAGCTTAAGGCCTAGGTTCTAAAGGGTTAAGGAGAACTCCTTATACTAGAGCAGTAGTATATCCCTTAGCCTATAGAGCGCATAGCGTAATTTAACGTACTTTCTAGGCTACTTAAAGCTATCTAGTAACTTATAAATAATAGGGTCTTTATTCAGGTCCTAGGAGGTATTTAGGAATATATTAATAACGTTAAACTATTTGACTTCGAGGTTAAATTATATAGTAATTACTATTACTACCCTAAAGGTATAAGTAGCGAGGGTTGCTATATAAGTCTATTTAAGGGGCAACTTCTCTTACTAATTACCCTAAACGCAGATCCTTGCTTTATATTAATCGAGGACGTTATCCTTATTAAATTTATAGGTAAATACCTACTTTAGAGGGATTAGTCTCTTTATTATTATCCCTCGATTAATAACGCGCTATATATCTATCTATTATAATTTACTTATCTTAACCTTAGCTACTTCTTTAAAGTAAGTTTAGAGCGCTTATAGGAGGCTTAAAAGTTCCTTCTATAAGCGAGGTAGCTTAATAAGATCGTTAGTAGTAAGACGTTTATAGATTATTATAGTTATATAAGTAGGCTTTGCGTTATAAATAGTAGTATAAATATAGCTATAGAGCGTATAGTACCCTATACTAGCTTCTAAGAAGGCCTTCTACTAATTAGGTATAAAAGTCTTAAAGAAGCTAGATACCTACTCCCGCTCTATATAGTACTATAGTAAAAACTAGTAACTAGAGCGGGGTTTGCTCTCTATTATTCCTAGTTATAAGTTACTAAGTAGTAGATTATATAGTTATTAGCTCTAACGAATTTAGCTATAGTCCTCCTAGTTATATACCTAGTTAGACCCCTATTTAGTATTAGCTCTCTCCTTATTACCCTAGTATAGCTATACTAGTAGATTTAAGGGCTTACTATCTAAAGGTTCGTTTTTATTACGCTCACTTACTTTAGAAATATCTTATAAAGTAGAGAGAGGTTTAATTATAATATAATCCTTAATCTATTCCCCTTTAGAATTAACTTCCCTAACGGCTTTATTTATATAGTTCGTTTCTAATATATATATTATATCTACTACTCTACTTATTAGGGCTAGGTTTTTATCTAGCTCTAATATAGGATTAGGGGATAATAGCTACCCCCCCTTCTAGCTTACCTATCCCTTTAGAAGTTTTAAGATTCTTCTACTTAGAAACTTAGTTATAGGAATAAGGGTTAATATAAGTAACTATTCTTTAGCTATAAGTATTAATATAACTTTATCCTTATTTATAACGCCTAAGATCTAAAGTTTAAAGTTAACGCGCGATATAGGTTCCTTAATCTTATTTACTATACTATAGATAGTATCTTCTAAGATAGCCTCTTTTACCTTATCCTTTATATAGAAAGTCTATTTATTAAACGTTATATTCTATATAATAATAACTAATTATAACGTAGGGATCTAGATCCTATATAAGTTATAGGCGTTTAGCACGTATCCTACTAGGTATCTAATATATCCCTATAGTACTACCTTAAAATCTCTCTTATTAATTCCTCTCTCTTATTCCCTCTTAAGGGAGTACGTATAGTAGCTATAGGTATATATATATCCCTAGTAAAGGCGAAGGTCGCAGGTTAGGGTTGCTCTATTATTAGGCTATTACTAGTAAAAGTATTAGTAGAACTACTCCTCTTTAATCTATAGTAACAAATACTAGCCGTAGCGTTTAAGTAGGCTTATATTATAAAGTATTATTATAGTTAGTACTATCTTAGCCTATAGTTCTATAAGTAAGCTAGCTATAGTAAGTATTTTAATTATTTAAGTAATAACTTCCTAACTAGCCTGCTCCCCTCTGCTATTTAGTTCCTTTATATATAGAGGGGTTATTTTAACCTCTATTCCTTCTATATAGGTCTATTCCTTATATCCTATATAGCTTATAAGCGAGATTACTAACCTCTTAACGTCTTATCTAATCTTATAAATAGAAAGTCCCTTCTATTAAAATACCTATCGCTTAAAGGTATATAGAGCGAGTATAACGCTACTTTAGGATTTATTAATATATAGAAATACAAAGAGCCGACTAGTATATTTATCCTTAATAATAAGGAGCTACTAGTTCTAGTTAAAGCCTTCGGGGTAGTTAAATAGATCCTATATAATCCTATAGTAAGGGTATATTACTTTATCTTCTAACGTTTATCTCGAAATTACCTATTTAGTATATATAACTACGTAGTATTAGTACTAAAGGCGTATTAAGCCTTTTATCCTTACCCCCTAAGTAGTATAGATAAGCCGCTTAAGAGCTTTAAGGCTAAGGTAGTTACTTTAGAGGTACTAAAGTATTATATTATCGCTTTAGTCTAGTAGTAGTGCGAAAGAGGTCTACTTATATATTATAAGTATATAGTTTATATTATTAATAATAGTATTAATACTTTAGGGGATCCGCTTAGGAATAGGGTATAAGGAACGAGGCTTATATTCAAGGAAGGCGAGGTTTACCTTCCTAATAAGTTTCTTAACTACTACGCTCTTCTTATATATTCTAAAGTAAAGAGTATAGTTATACCCTAAATATTAGATACCTATCTTCTAAAGTAGCGCTTTAGAGACTATATTAATATAAAAGTTCTCTATATATCCCACGTTATAGAGTATAAGGTCCTCTATATTCGCGCCTTTTAGGCTATTAAGAGCGTTCTTAATAATTTATATACCCTTAATAATAATTAGGTATAAAGCTATTCTAGAATTAACCTATTCTCTATTATAGTACCTAATTAAGGAGGGGATAAGTAGGGACTTATTATTTACTAAGTATATCCCTTTATAGTTATCTAGGACTATAGACTTATATAGTACGTAGGGTCCTAAGTAGTGGGTTATAAAGATACTTAGGTATTCTTTATCTAAGTTAACTACGTTATCCCCGACCTTGTTCGCAAGGGCTATATAGAAAGCGACCGCTACTATATTAGTAGGGTAGCTCGGGGCTGCGTTAGATTTCTTAGATAAACCCTTATTACTTTAGTAGTTCTTACCCTTATAGGGAATAGCGCGCAACTAGCCCCTACGAGCGAATTTAGCGCAAAAGTTAGCAAAGCATAGGTTATTATTTAACTAGTTATAGATCTAAGCTACTTATATATCTATTACTAATATATAGGGGCCCTTCTAGCAATATCTAGTTAGAGCGGCTTCTAAGTAATTATAATTAATACTTAGCTATTAATAGCTCGACCTATATAGGTACTATTTATTACTAGATAAGTTACCCGTTATAGGAATATTTAATAGGTTAGCCTTATCTATATAGCTAGCTAGCGTTATAAAGACCCTAGCGCTTTATCCTTATAATCTTAAGTAGAGTATATCCTTATATAAGAGGTCCTTAAATATATTAATATATTAGCTTATATTAGAGATAGGGGTCCCTACTCGTTCCTATTTAAGGATATCTATAATCTCTATATTAGCCTAAGTAAGTATAAAGTAATAACTTACTACTTAAAGAAAAGCTTTTAAAGCGAGGGTATTACTCGCTTTAAGAAGCTTAAGCTAAGTAGTATAAAAGTAAATACCCCTAAAGTCCTTAATCTATATATTAGGATTAATACTCTTATTTGCTTTCTTAAGAACCTAGGTATACTCCTCTTAAATAGTAATAAGGGTACTAGCCTCGCTTAGAGTATAGTAACGCTTAAGATTAATAATAAAGCTATAAAGAGTTATATCCCCTTTAGCGAGAAGTTCTATATATATAGGTATAATAATATTATAAGTAATAATCTCTATAACTAGATAGTTAATATACTTAAACTCTTAATCCTTATAGGTTTACTTAAACTCCTATATAGCGAGTAAATAAAAGTACTCTAGGTATTATTCTTATATACCTATAGTATTCTTATTAATTATAACTAGGGTAGTTAGAAGCTAAAAGGGTTATAGTTCGTTTATTATTTATATCCTAGAAGTAGTATTAGTAATAGCCTCTTCTAGAGCCTCTTAGTTAAGTAGAGCGATATATTAATTATAAGCGCTCTTCTCTTATAAATACTAGGCGTTAGTATCCTAGTTTTACTTAGTAATATATATATTAAGGGTTAAGGTTTCTAATAAGGTTTTACCTAGGTATAAAGGTCCCTTAGGGTTATCTAGGTTAATATACTTCTAGACTCTAGTAGCTTAGGCTTTAGCCTAGATTATTATATACTAAGTAGCGAAGTCCCTATATATAGTTAGGTAGTATAATACTATTATAGTAGTAGTAGAAGATATTATAGTTAAGGTTATTTAGAAATAGAGGGTTTATAATAATAGAGAATAGTATATAATAAGGAGGAAAGAAGGAATAGGAGAGAGGAAGTTTTAGTAAGTACTTTTAATAGCAAAGGCTTGTTTTAAAATAGTAGTTAGGGGTCTAGTTAGAGCTAGGCTTATAACTATTAAGAAATATCCTATAGGGCTATATTTATAGTTACTAAAGAGCTTAATCTATTATAACGAGAGTAGCTATAACGTGGTCGCTTATAACCACGGTCGGAGGAACAACCCCAGAATAAGGTTGCTCCGGAGCCGACGTTAGTCACGTGCTGCGCTAGGAACGGGCGATGCTGAAGGCATCACGACAACTTCCAAGCTTAGGTATACAGCTGCCAACATATAGACGAAAACAATTCTATCTCCCATGCTTAACACTCCGCGATCCCTATCCGGCCTCCTGCTTTAGCCAGAAGCTGCCTTAGCTGACCTTTCAGTCAGTCGACAACTTATCAAATCGCATATCCGATCTATTTTAGCCATGCCGTAACCACTGTGTGGCCATGGCAGATTGCGAACCGAATTGTGTATCTGCTTGCAGACGTTAAGTTTGCCCAACCCCTCACAGCACCGCTGGATGGCAGTCGAGGCCGAGTTAGCCTCGTCGTTCTCTAGCATCCTGGGGTTTCCATGGCCCGCAAGACCTTGGTTAGTAATTCGATTCCCATGCTCAAGAACCCTCGTTGAGTCTTGCAAGTTAGTTAACAAGGTGAGCCAACCCACGATAGGCACCATACATCACGATAAGGGACTCGATGTCCCATCGCTACGCTCACGCAGCACCTACATACTACACGACTGCACGGTCGCCATCCAGGCAGATGCGGGCTTATGGCATCCCTCTACCTCTCTTAAACTGCAGCCTCTTGCCAGCCGGTAGGTCCCATCGCCGTGAAATATACAGAGACGTGCGGGCTGCATATCGTCTCAAGCTAGCTGACTCCTACAGCGCTTAAGTTCAGCAGCCACTGTGGCCTGGGCCGCGCACTCGCACTACCTTCCAGCGTTTACAATATACGGCACACTGACTAAGGTAGGTGAACGGGGAGCTGCAGCTGCGGTTACTTCACTTGGGGACCGGCAGTCACAGCAACCTGCGCTGATTTTGCGTAACATCCCTACTTACCCGCACATCTCATTCCAAGGCGACAACTTGTGGCTGCATATTCCCGGTAAGCAAATTGCTGCGTTCACTTGTTTAAATGGCTGCCAGCGCACTCGCAGCTACTGGTGGCGCGTGTACAGCCGACTGGCCACGGTTCTCGTTGGTGCAGCCCCGTTTGACTTCATCCAGTCATCATCCCCCCTCTTCCACCGACCGAAGCATGCAACTAGATCGCGAGTTCTTGACACGAAGTTTTCGTTGGCTCCCGGTTGAATGTTTCTTCTGTACTTGCCGCCTCATCGATTCCCCCTGTTCTGTTCAGGTATTATATCCACCGTGGTTGTTTGGAGGGAGGTTGGATTCCAAGGCTTGGGCGCTTTGGAGCTTCTGTTCTCTCCGCCGTCACATTTCATGAATTGCAACTCACGAATTGCTAGCCTACTAGGCAGGTTTGTCGGCTCCGACTGTATGTTAGCGCACTTTAATTACAAGCTGAGAACGAGATCATGCAACGGCGGCCGAGTCTCGTTCCTTTTTAGCAGCTCGTCTGTTTAACCCGCCTCGTGGCTGTCTGCTTCGCTTGCCCACCCTCTTCTCTTTTTCGGTTCCTCTGGCTGTGCTGTTTCTCCGTTCCTGCCTCTTGGACCATTGGCTGGTTCATGCATCCAACGGTGCAACTAAGGCATGGCTAGCTGCGTCCCCTGAGACTGCGTCGCCCCGCGGCGGTGACAGAGTCTTCTACCACCTCGCAGCAACTCTCGCACACTTTGAGTTGTCTCAAAAGTTTTGGTTGAAACACTCGGTGAGTGGTCTGCATGTGTTCAGGGCTGCCATAGTATGGGTGGTGTCGTGCCCCGCTTGAGATCGCACACCGCAGCCTCGCCTCGATAACTTCTCGTCCATTACTGGTTCGATTTGTAGTACGCTGGTCAGCGCGTGAAATTGTGAAATACATATCAGCCTGAGCCCCTGTGCTTTTGCGAAGCTACACTTGCATCATGCACTTCCGCGAGGTGTGCATGTGTGTGTGCATGGGGTTATGTTTGGTTCTCTCCGAGCTCTGCTGCACCAAGATGGCACCCAAAGATGAGGCGAGCGATATTGTCCAGCCGTGGACTCGTTCACGGCCACGCTCGCCCCTTGCGCTTGCAGGTAGGAGTGCAGCAAGTATTTGAGAGGCTTCATCCCAAGGATCCGCTACTCATTTCTCGCGTTCCCGTTGCTTGCTCCGTCTCTTCCTCGGTGATCAAGAAACTCAACTTGTCTTCGAATGAGGTTGGCCTAGGCTCCGCGCCACCCCAATTACCCCCCATTTCCCTGCGTCACTCAAGCTGCTCTTTCATCCCATTGCTCTACGCAGCACTACGCACAGCCGTTGCTGCTGTCCCTTCCGTATCTGTCGCTGTTGCTTCTGGTACTCCGAGGCCACTGGGTTACAGTTTCCACGCCCGTTTACTTTGCATGTCGCAGTCATGGCTCGTTCATCCGCGTCGAGCTACTCAGGGAGCTACCGGTCGTCTTCGAGATCATCGTCGGCATCGTCTTCTCGCTCGGGAAGTTCCAAAAAGTCGAGATCTTCTCAAGTCTCCCACTCCAGCATCAAGAGCGACTCCTGGGCCGTGTCGTTCATGAAATGGACCACCGGTGCTCCGCTCGGCAAGCCCCTGGCTCTCCGGAGAACCGAAGTCCAAAGCTACGACGATTGGGACCACGACGACAGCGCCACCACGTACAGCGATTACTCCTATACCTCCTACGCCTGGGTGACCCCGAGGTTCGATGACAGCATCTCCGTCATCGCCGGTCAGCCCAGCAGCCGGTCGTCTCGCCGGTCGCGGAAGGAACATCGGCCGCGAACCCCGCCCCGTTTTCCGCCGCCGCCGCCGGCGATGCACCAGCCTTCACCTCCTTTCGGGCATCACCCGCCTCCGCCGCCCCCATCGTTCATGCCGCCTCCGCCAACTTTTCATGACGACCAAGGCTACGACGACGGTGACTACGACGGGGACTATGATCACTATGAGCATCAGCCATTCCATAGTATGCCACCTCCCCCTCCCCCTCCCACAATGGGTGGCGGGCCACCACCCTTCATCAACCTCGGTGCTGGCGGCGGCGGCGGCCCTGGAAAGTATGATGATTGGGCAGATTGATCGGGCTCGCAGTGTTGTTGTTAAGTATCATGAGCAAATCTCGTCAGCGGGTGTACAACTGATTTCGGCGCACAGAGCAGTAACCTGAAATTTTTTTTTTTTTTTTTGGGGGGGGGGGGGTGGGGAGGAATCGTTTTCTTGGGGCGTTGGAATGAATTCCACACCACTGCCCGTACTACTGGGATCCAGAAGGGAAGCACAGGACCTTCAAGTTGGGGGGTGGACTAATGACCTACGATACGTACGGGGCAGTTGATATCTTTTATCGAGCAAACCAAAATTAACACAGCCTGATCAGGATGCTTAGCCAAGCTCAGAGCATTAGACGTGAGGCATACATGGTGGCTACCATGAACCGTGGATGCTATCGGACTTTACTTTGCTAAAAAAAAAGCTCTTGATGGGAATCCTGTCTTATGGTCTTCATCATTCCCACTTCCGCTCCAAGTTCAAGCTGCTAGGTAGTATACCTCTCGAAAACGCATCTCGACTCTGAATTCCCGCTGAAAATATGTCCGTATCCAGAGGAGTTGATGTAGTCATCCCACCTCCGTCAACACTTCAGTCAACAACACATAATGTCAATCGCGTCTTTGCACTAGAAACCAGAAAGAGCACGAACCCCAAAGACTCACGCTTCGACCTCCAAATCAAACTAGTTCATCGGCCTTCTCAAAAACCATATTCTCGTCATTCGGCGAAGCCGCTAAGCCGCCATCTTGCAAGCGAACCGCCCCCAGGTAACTACAGCTCCGGCGTCGCCTGACTGGCTGGATATCCTACTTCCTACCTAGTTTGTCCACAACGCTGTCTTGACAAGGTGCGACCCCACTCCTTTGTCTCGTCCGTCCGTCTGGCGACTCCTTCTCCAACGACAACACCAACACTGTCTCGCTGCATGAAGACATGCAGTCATCTCCTATCGCATTCGTCGGTTTCCCCTCGGTACTTCAGCTGGCCCAAAGAGTCCGCATTCATTTCCCCGTGACTCCATCGTCTGAGTTAGCTTACGTCAAGACCATTTACTGATATGCTTTTTAGTCCTGACTACGAGGTGGCAGTGAGATCTGGTGCGTAGGCAACTTGAGCACGCCTGGGATTTTTTCTTTTCCCGACTCAACGCCCTTGGTCTTCTCGGAGAATGGCTCAAACGCCGGTGATCGCGTACGGCGGCCTCGTACAGATGAAGCTTACTGCAACATCATTGGGTGGAATCGAGCACTGGGGAGGCGCCCATCTTGCAGAGACGTGTCTGCCTTACTGGCTGGCCTAGGTCATGAACACACGACGCCTGCTGAGGTGGCTGCCTCTTCCGCATCGTGGCGTCAGAGCCCAGCCGCGTACCGTATATAGCGCAGCCTGATCCCCGTCACCAACATTATTTCCCACGCTTTCTATCACCACCTGGCTGGTTTTTCTTTCGATTACCCTTTTAGAAGTCGTCGATTCGTTACTTGGCTTCTGAGAAAACGAGCACCACGAAGCTACCGCTGTCGCATTATCCGAGCCGGTCTCATTCATCGACGTTATCCAAGCCATGGGAACATTTCCCCAATCCGCGTGCGCGGATTCAATGAACACCTCAGATTCCATCGCCCAGGCGCCACCTCAGATGGCGCTGTTGGACTTCTTCTTCCCAGGCTTCAGCGTCTTCTCGACTGCCTTTCAGAAGTACCTAGGTATCGATCTAAACGTCTACATTCCTTTGGTGATCCTGTGTGGTGGAGCGACGTTCGCATGGCGCTACTTCAGCGACTATCTGTGGGAGAAAATCGACACGTATCTCATGTCCACTGTCGAAGTTCGGACGGATGACGAGATCTATGTGAGTCGGGTTTCCCAAGGCCTACCATCTCGAAATGCACAATCTCTCTGACTGATATTCAGAACATCCTGATGTCTTGGGTTGCCGCACAACGCTTCGCCAAGAATTCTCGACGCTTTGTTGTGAATACCAACCTGAATTCGCGTTCATGGTTTCTCTGGCGCTGGGACGACGATGATGAGGACGATAGCGACTCTGGCGACATGTCGTCCGAGCCGGGCCCTAAGAAGAAACCTCTAGCGTACACGCCTAGCTTTGGAAGCCACACATTTTGGTACCGCGGTCACCTCCTCCATTTCAAGCGTAGCCAGAATCAGCAGCAGGCGTCCTACTTGGTAGTCAGCGAGCGCGAAGAGATTAGTGTCTCTTGCTTCGGACGCAACCCTTGGGTCCTCAAGGAGCTGCTGCAGGAGGCCCGCACTGAGTACCTCAAGAAGGACTCCCAGAAGACCATGATCTACCGTGGAAGCACCCGGGGTGGTACCACCGAACCCTCATGGCAGAGGTGCATGGCGCGGACGTCCCGGCCTTTTTCGACCGTCATTCTCAACGAGGAGACCAAGAAGGAGCTTGTAGCGGACGTGGCCGACTACCTTTCACCCGCGACCCGCAAGTGGTACTCAAACCGTGGTATTCCCTGGAGGCGCGGTTATCTTCTGGCCGGAAACCCCGGAACCGGAAAGAGCAGCCTCTCGCTTGCTCTGGCAGGTTTCTTCAAGATGAGTATATATATCGTGAGCTTGAATTCCATCTCGGCCAACGAGGAAAACCTCGCTTCCCTCTTCGCCGAGCTTCCGCGGCGATGTGTGTTCCTCCTTGAAGATATCGACACCGCTGGTCTCACGCATACAAGAGAAGAGTCTGGGATTGCGGACATATCTGACGCTAAGGAGGGATGAAGCGACATGGTACCAGGACAAATTTTCCCTGGTAACGGTGCCACGACGAACAGCAGTAGGCTTTCCCTTTCTGGCTTGCTCAATATTCTGGATGGCGTGGCCAGTCAGGAGGGTCGCGTACTCATTATGACGACGAACCACATCGAGAAGCTCGACAAGGCGCTTATCCGGCCCGGTCGCGTGGATAAGATTGTTAAATTCAGCCTGGCAGACGAGGAGATCATCGGAGCCATCTTCCGTGCTATCTATGCCCCGCTGGATGGCGACGAGCACGAGGATGAGCGGAAGCAGACTTTCGAGACCCCCGAGATCGAGAAGGCCCTTGCCGAGCAGGAGGCCGAGCGGAAGGAGAAAATCACAGCAAGAGTCAGCGCGCTGTCGGAGGAGTTCGTCACCAAGGTTCCCGCCCATGAGTTCAGCCCGGCCGAGATCCAAGGGTTCCTGATGAAGCATAAGCGCAGCGCCGAAAACGCCGTGGCAGGAGCTGCGGGTTGGGTTATCGAGACACGCAAGGAGAAGAAGGAGAAGGAGCTCAAGGCGGCTGAGGAGAAGCGTGCGGAGGAAGCAAAGAAGAAGGAGGAAGTAGAAAAAAAGCGCGAGGAGGAAGAAGAAGAGAATAAGAGGAAGTAGGAGGCGGACGAAAAGACGAAGGAGGAGAAGGAGCGTCAAGGGCAGAGGAAGCGTCAGAGCGAGAAGAAGAGGAGCAAGCACTCCGAGGAAAATTCGAAGTCTTCCGATTCTGTCGACTCGGACTCGGGATCCGGGTCCCGGTCGGAGCCAGGGCCCGAAGCTTCGGTGAAAGTAATCGTAATGGCGACAACTGAGAGCTACGATTCGGCAGCCACGGCCCCGGTGACGGTAATAGACGGAGTGAACGCCGAGAGTGGAGGCGACGAGACAAGTCGGAAGCGAGATTCGGGGTACGGTACTCCTGTGGAGGGTTGAGTTGCATAGAGGCCATTAGTGTTACGACATATGGATGCATCCGGTATATTATATAATACTAGTACGTTTGCGGAATATTAAGGGACCTAGGATTAGGGTATAAAGACCCCTATAAGGTCCCCTAAAGTAGTTACTATAATATAAGTAAGTTTTTTCCTATCCTATAATACCTACTATTTATAATAATATTATTATAAGTTATAAGCCTAGCTTACTCCTAAGCTATAGTTATATATACGCCCTGCTTCGCTAGAATAAGTAAGAGACCCCGAAGCTACCCTACTACTGCTATAAGGGCTCCTAAGAGTCCTAGTATTATCCCCTAGTAGTAATATAAAGCCTAGAGGGTTTATAAGAGAGCCCTACTAGCGAGGGTTATTATAAATTATAATAATAAGGCTTCCCTAAGAGAGAAGGCTTTATAATAAAGCCTTAAGGGGAGGTAGGATCCCGCGAGGGAGGCCCCTAATATTAGAGAGGGCCCTATACGCGCGCAGCGTATATATAGGTCCTATAGAGAGGGCCCTATATATACGTAGTATATATACGCGAGGAAGGATCCTATTAATCTAGGATAGTTATAATACCCCCTTAGGTTAGGGTATAGATTTAGATCTATATTATAGCTAGAATTTAGGATTATCTAATTAGGAAGTTATAATAACTTTAGGAGTAGTGTACTAAGGTTTTAAGGGAGTAATAAGGCGGGGCTAAATTAAATATTTAGATATATAATATAGCTAGTATATAGGATTACCTAGCCTCTAGCCACTACATAGTGATTTTACCTGCTCAAGTGCAATAGGCCTTCTAACTCCGCGCCTCCTCACAATATATAGCCTTTAGTCACGTGATCGTAACTTTCTTAACTATAGCTATACTTATATATACCTATTAGTAGCCTCACGATCTTTAACTTTATATTAATAAAAACGTGGTTTTTAATTATTTAAACTATAAAACTATTAACTTATCCTCTTATATACTACCTATACTACTAATACCGCCTCTATTACCGCTTTATCCGCTAGCTATATTATTATTAGTAACGCTCTCTCTATATTAAAGTAGTTAGTATAAGCTATACTTACTAACGTTCCCCTAAGGGGCCTAGGCTACCTCTACCTTAATAATATAGAGGACTTGCTTAAAGAAGGGCTACTTTATAGGGTATATAATAACTTACCTAGCTTTTATTACTAAGTCTACTTATTTAATTATAATATAATAATAAGTATCCCCTCTAGGAGTATTATTTAGAGCCCTCTTAAGGGCTATATTAATAATATACTCTCTATATATAATAGAGTAGTTAAATAAGGAGTAGGTTTTATTAATTATATTAACATAGAACTCTCTAGTAAGCTCTTATATATTATTAGTATTAAAAGGTATACTTTATATAAGCTTAGCGTTTTTATATATAAGGTCTAGTACTAATATAGTTAAGGGATTTAGATAAGGAAGAGAGAGAGGTATAAAGCCCTACTTATAATAGAGCTTCTTATACTTCTAGCTATAAAAACCTCTTAAGAAAAACCTCTTTAGTTAAGGAGTTACCTCTTATATAATAGTATTTACTTTTAATATCTTACTAGAAAGTTGACCTTTTAAGTTAAGGAGTTATCTTATATAATAGCTTTTATCTTTAGTACTTTACTAAAAAGTTAACCTTTTAAGTTAAGGAGTTATCTTATATAGTAGCTTTTACCTTTTTAGAAGGTTTAGTAAGGGCGTTACTATAAGAGCCTTAGTAGCCTATTTAGCTCTAATATAATTAGCCCTAGTATAGCGCGCGTCCGACTTTATATATAGTAATATTTAGAGGGTTTACTTATAAGTAATAGGAATATATAGGGTTCTTATATTATTTTCCTTAACTAGTAGAGAGTATAGGTTAAAATACCTACATAGTATTTCCTAAATTATACTTATAAACTCGAACTCAATATAGGATTACCTAATTAGGAAGTTATAATAACTTTAGAAGTATAATAACTTTAGAGGTAGCGCGCTAAGGTTTTAAGAGAGTAATAAAGCGGGCTAAATTAATAATATACCAGTTAAGAGAGGGTATTATAATATATAGATATATCTAGTATATTATATAATACTAGTATATTTATAGAATATTAAGGTACCTAGGATTAGGGTATAAAAACCCCTATAAGGTCTCCTAAAGTAGTTACTCTGATATAAGTAAGCGTTTTCTATCTTATAATACCTACTTCTTATAATAATATCGTTATAATTAGAGCAGTCCGTGTCTTAGCGAGGGAGGCGGGGGGCGGGGGCGGTTTCTAGTATATTAACTGCTATTTAGGATAACTAGCTTAAAGGATAGGGATCCTAAGGAATTACTAAGGTTCTAAGTTCTAGCGCCTTCCTTCTATTAAACTATACAGTATCGGGTGTAAAATGATTAATATATTAATATATAACTTTTTAAAAACTCTATATCTCGGTTGTATTAGAATTTATACTTAAAACTAGCTAATATAGATATCGCCCGATCTGGCTAGATATATTATTACCTTTATATATATATCCTACCTTACTACGCGCGTACCTAAAGGGTTAATTAAATATACTCCCTTAGTTTTAATATAATACAATATAACTAGCTAACTTCTTTAGATTATTAAAGTTATTTAAGACTTCATTTAAGTATCTTAATATACTCTTAAATACCTATATATATAAGCGGTTATTATTACTTATAGTAATTCCTTATATTATATCTTTTTATCCTTAAGTTTATTAATTAGTCTATAATTTAAAAGGTTAATTTTAGCCTCTCTTAAAGTTATTTAAGAGACTATTATTAAGTCGACGCCTTAGGCGTATATAATAGGGTATGGTATATGCGTAAGAGCAGTAGTAAATCTAGCTAAATCGGGCAGTATTTATATTAGCTAGTTTTAGGTATAAATTCCGCTAGGATCTATATATAGTGTTTTTAAAAAGTTATATATTAATATATCAGTACTTCTATTCTCTGTTTTATACATTTTAATAATTAGTAGTTTAACTTTTATATAACGCTAATCAAAGCTATTTAGATAAATCTATAATATTAAATTCATTTATACATTAGTAATATATAAACATATAGTAAGCTTCTATATAGTAGTACCTCTAGTGCCTCTAGAGCCTCTAGCGTCTTATTTAAATTATCTAAATTAGGTAATTAGCTACTCTAGTAGAATTAAACTTATTATAAGCTTAGGTTAATAAGATTATAAGAGTAAGTTAATTAAAATAATAATGTTATAAAAGAGGAGGACCTTAAGGTTATTTTAAAACCCCTCTCTAATAAAGCTAAAGTTTTAAAATTATCTCTAGAAGGCTAACTTCTTAATAGTAAATTCTTATTTTAATAGAATAGAAGTACTTTTTATTCTTATATTAATTATTATCCTACTAGATTTAGAATAAGTAACTCTTATAAGATTTACGCTAGCTAAGCTATGTAATAAATTAATAAAATAAGACTAATATATATATCTATATATAAGAATACCGAAGGCATATCTTGAAGTTTCTATTATAACCTTATAAAGGTTAAATGAACTTTAATAAATAGCTATAATATATATACTTATATACCGATAGAAATCTCTTGAATAATACTTTAATAACTATAAAACATAAAATAATAACTATAAAAGTATTTCCCTCAGGGAATAGATACTTTAAAAGTCTATATAAATTCTAGTAATATTAATAACCTTATATATATATATATTTATAATTCTTAGCTTTATAGCTATAAATACATAGAAGTTGTGCACGGACTATATAGTAATCTAAGCACGATTCTACCTAATAATCCTAATAGGTAGCTACTTAGTAGCTACGTTTTAGAATATCGTACCCCTTAGTTTATAAGGGTAGGATTTATAACTTAGAGATAATATTATTAATATATAACGATTGCTCTATTAAGAAATTCTAGGAAAAGTATCCCCTTATGCTTAAATATATTAGCTTCTATTATAATATTACTTAGCTTATTAATATCTATTATTTAGGCTGTTTTAATATCCCTTTTACTACCTATATACCTATTCTTATAAGTAATAAGCCTAGCTTTAACCTTTTTAATAACCTCGCCCCTATTTAAACTCCTCTATATTATAATAAGTACCTCAAGCCTATTCTCTTTCTTAAAGTTACCTATTTAAAGTATACGTTTGAGAAATATAGCCTCTATACGCCCTATGCTAAACTAGAAATACTAGGTAGACTAGTTTGCTAGCTAAAAGATTAGAAACTCCTATAAGAAGCTATCTAGAACCCTAAATAATTTAATTATATTACTATTAATACCTCTATTACTACGAAGCGAGATAATATTATAGCTAAGCTATTTAACCTTACCCCTATTAATTTAATCTTTAAACTATCCCTAAGCCTTTATAGGTCTTAGTTTATCTATATCTATACTATAATATAATTAAGGCTTAATATAGGCTATATACTATCTATTATCCTAACTATAGAAGGTCTATCTACTCGGTAGTCTTCTATAGAAGAGTTAGAAGACCCTTTAAAAGAGGAATGAAAGAGGAGGAATATCACGAGTTAAACCTATAACCTCTAGGTTTAACTATAATAACCTATAATATATAATAAAGCTATAGTTAATACTACTAAGCTATATAATATCTCTCTTATCTTATTATTATAACTATACTATATTGGGGCCTATATATTATATTCCTAAAGTTATTATAATATCTAATTCAAAAGTATAGCTTCCTAAGCTATCCAGATCTAATAACTATAAAGTCTAGTCTATATATATTAAGGCCTTACTTATTAGTAAAGATATAACTATAGACTTATCTAATCCTTTAGATTTTAATAATATAGATCTAAATAGTAAGGCTCTTAGCTATATATAGCTATTTTATAATAATAGGCCTCTAAGTGTTATAAAAGATAATATAATAGCTTATAAAGCTTGGAAATATCTTAAAGACCTATATAAGCCTATAGGTTTTACTAATACGTTCTTAACGTATAAAGAGTAATTTAATACTTCTTTAAGTAATTTTAACTCTATAGAAGAATATATAAATAAGATAAAGGAACTTATAGATAACCTAGTATATAATAAGCTTAAATTACCTAAATAAGTAGTTATAGTATATGTATTAAATAGCCTAGACGAAGAGTATAATATTTTTATAACTACTATTACTTCAGGTTTTAGGGCTAATACGGACGCCTATACGCTTGATAGTCTATTCTCTAATTTATAAAACGAGTTAAGACGTAAGGGTAAAGTTGTAAATTTTACTAGTAATTAAAATGATAATAAAGATAATAATAATAATAATAATAACAATAATAAAAATAAAAATAAGGGTACTAAAAAGCCTTGGAAAAAACAAAAAGGTCTATGTTGTAAAAGCTATAAAAAGACTAGCTATACTGAGGATAACTATGCCTTTCTATACCCTATAAAGGCCCTAGCATAGTGGAATAAATCCAACAATGAAAACAATAATAGAAATAAAAAACCTTCTACTTCTACTACTAAGAAAGTTAATATAACTACCTCAAGGGTTATAGAAGAAATACAAGATAAAAAAAGATTAAAACGATGCTTTAATAACCCTCTATATAACTATAGATTAACCTACTAATTAAAACGAGGATCCTATAGATCTTAACGATTCTAATAAAGATTAGAAATTTGAAAACATAAATATATCCCATAATAATCATCCTTATAGTAATAATATAACTAATAATATAACCTTAGGTACTTTGATCTAATAGAGCATTTTAACTAAGGAAAAGAATATAGGATTAAGGCGTTATAACCAAATTAATACTATATTTTATATTAATACTGCTGCTACTATTTATATGGTTAAAAGCCACACTCTTTTATATAATACAAAACATTTAAATACCTCTATAAAGTGGGGCAACGCGAATTAGCTTACTTTAAATATAAAGGGAGGTTTAGATATTTTCCCTAATAATAATAAAACAATATCAAAAGACGTCTATTATATACCTAAACTAGGTCTTAATTTGCTTAGTTAAGGTCGTCTTGATAATATAGGTATTGCCTCTTTTATATAGCAGAAACCTATATTATACGATATATATAAAGATCGTATTATAGCTATAGGCTACAAGCTTAATAACCTCTATATCTTTAAAGTACCCTTGAATTAGGGTTATAAAGCCCGCTTGAATAAGAGGAATAACTATACTAATAATAACCTACTCTATACGCGATTAATAACTAATAATAATAATAAAAATCTATATAACCTATAGCATAATTGTGTAGGTTATATAAGCTATAAATATCTTAAAAGTCTTTTAGATAATACCAAAATAAATAATAACTTTATAAATAAGTCTAAAAATAAGGCTATAGATATAATAAACTTTCTACCTTATGAAGCCTGCCTTAAGGGTAAATTTATTATCAAGGTGAATAAAATATCTATATATAATAAAGATCTAGATTATCTAGATTATATAGCCTTAGATCTTTATAGACCTATAAGTCCGAACCTATAATTACTATAGGTAGTTTATAATATTTATTAATAAATATACCCGCTTTGCGTGCGGAAAACTATTATAATATAAGATAGCAGAGTCTATTACTAAAGCCTTTAATAAATCTAAGGCTAAAGTTAATAATAATAATAATAATAATAATAATAAGCATATAAGAGAATTTAATACAGATAGTAGCTTAGAATTCACTAATGAATATATTAAAACTATATATGTAAATAGTAGTATTATTTATAATATTAGACCGCTATATACCTATAAACTAAACGGATTAATACAGCGTATTATATACACTATTATTAATAAAACTAGGGCTATTTTATATAACTCTAGTCTACCCTTATACCTATAGGGTAAAGCAATCCTTGCTTTTATATATCTATATAATAGATCCCTATATAAGGCTCTTAAATATAAAACTTCTTTTAAGTTAAAAAATAAACAAAAGTCTAATATAAATAATATAAGGGTATAGGGTAGTTTATGCTATTATAAAAATGATAATCTATTACTAAAGAAGCTTAGCCCTAGAACCTTAAAGGGAGCTATTATTAGTTATAGCTCTAATGGTTATAAGGTCTATAATATTAATAATAAAAAGGTGTAATAGTCGAGAGACGTTATTATATTAGAAAATACCTTTATTACTTAATAGAAAGAGTTACCTATATATATTAAATCCTAATACGATAATAATACTACTAAACGTAATAATAATAATAATAATACTAAGATATCTCCCCTATATCCTAGTAATAGCTTTTTACCGAATCCAACTATTGAGGCTATAATTAATAATAATAATAACAGTAATCATACTAAAATTTAGGATATAAATAATATTATTAATAATAATATAACTAATAATAATATAACCAATAATAATACTAGAAATAACCAGTTGTCTAAAGTTCGAGAGGATAACTATAAATCGCTATCTAGACACGCTTCGGGTAGTAATTCGGAGAGTACTACTATTAGTAATAAAAGTAGGAATAATTCTAAGTTAATAATATAACTCCTCTCTATAATAGAAGAAGCTAAAAAACAACATAACTAGGTTAAATAGAAAGAAAGTGCACTTTTTACTGTTTAAGACGTCCTAGTCTTAAGGGAATACCTAAACTATAATAATAATAATAATTATAATTGCGCTAAAGCTATTAATATTATGTATAATAATAATATAACTATAGATAAGGCTTCTTATATATTAGTAGCTACTACTCTTAAATAGCTAGCAACCTATAAGTAAGTAATCTGCTCTCTATATATAGATAACTAGATTTAAGCTATGCTTATAGAGATAAAATAACTTATAAATAATAATACTTAGAATATTATACCTAAACTCAGGGGACTTTCTCCCCTGGGGGGCTGCTGGGTTTATAGAATAAAATATAATAAAACATAAAATATAATAATAAAAATAATAACAATATTAATATTAATAATATTAAATATAAAGCCTGTTGGGTAGTTTAAGGTTTTAAATAACACGTTAGTATAGCTTACCTTAAGACCTTTAGTACTACTTATAGGCCTAAAAACTATAGATTTATATTAATGTTTGCTATAAAATATAACTATATATTCAAGTAGTTCGATATTACGACTGCTTTTACCTATATCGATATTAATAAGGATCTACATGTGAGGATACCTACTGGTTTCTCATATAATAAGAATACTAATAGATTAATATATAATAATAATCTAACGGATAATAGCTTAATTTATAAGCTTAATAAAGCCGTATATAGCTTAAGACAAAGCCCATGCCTATGGTATAAGCACCTACGGTTAATACTACTTTAGTATATTTCGAAGTCTCTCCCTATGATAAAGGAGTATTAATATTAAATAGAAATTACTATAAAGCTATTCTAGCTTGTTATATTAATAATATACTATTAGCTGTTATTAATAATAATACTTATAACTATATATATAATAACCTATAAAAGCATTTAAGACTTTAATGCTTAGGGGAGCCTAGTATCTTCCTAGGAAATGAAATAATAATACACCGTATTAATAAATAATTATATATAAAATAACTAAAGTATATAGAAATAATGCTTAATAAATATAATAAAACTGAGGTCTATAGGGCTTATACCCCTATAGACATTAACCTCAAGTTATATAAGAATAAAAACTATATAACTAAGTAGGAAATATTATAGTATTAATAAGAGATCGGAGCCTTATTATACCTAGCTTTAAAAACAAGGCTGGACATTACTTTAGCGGTTATAATATATACCCGTTATAGATTAGATTTACAGATTTAGATTAGGCATAAGATCTTAATAATTGAAATTTAACCTTAGTATATATATTTACTTAGGGTTTATATAATATTATATCCTATTCTTCTTGTAAATAAAAAACAATAGCCTTATTAAGCTATGAAGCTTAATATATAGCTGTATCTAATATAGCAAAAGAGGCCCTATATATACATAAAAGCTATAACTTTATACTTACTAAATTAGGCTATAATAGCCTTATAAAGCCTAAAGTACTTATAGATAATATTCTAGCTTCAAAGTTAGCTTAAAATCCTAGATTTTATAAAAAGGCTAAGTATATTAATATTAATAATTATCTTACGAGGAATCTAGTTATAGACGAAGAGACTTTCCTTTTTATATATAGTCTAGTAATAATATTGCAGATATATTAATAAAGCCTTTAGGCAAAATAAGATTTCATAACCTATGAGATATAATAGGTAATATAAATAATAATAATATAACTAATAACTTGGATAATAACTGTATTATAGATCTAAACTATTACACTGTAATAACTCTTATAACTTAATAAAAGTCTAGTTTTCCTTTTATACCTATAAGAGTTAGGTTTTTAGGTTTTTCTACTAGACATTATTTTACATAATACTCTAAGAATTTCCTCTTTCTCCTTTCTACTAGGTTTTAAGAGTTTTTATATTGGAGTAAATAATTTATGAAGAGAGTGTAATATAATATAATATAATATAATATAATATAATATAATATAATATAATATAATATAATATAATATAATATAATATAACATAATATAACAAAACATATAAATAGATATATACCTTACGGGGGGGTGTGAGAATACCGAAGGTATATCTTAAAATTTCTATTATAACCTTAAAAAGGTTAAACAAACTTTAATAAATAACTATAGTATAAATAGTTATATACCTATATAATATCTCTTTAATAATACTTTAATAACTATAAAATATAAACTAATAATTATAAAAGTATTTCCTTATAGAATAAATACTTTGAAAATCTATATGGATTCTAATAATATTAATATATATATATATATATGTATATATTAATAATCCTTAGCTCTATAGCTATAAATATATAGAAATTCCGTACGGACTACATAGTAATCTAAGCACGATTCTGCTTCATAAGCTTCATAATTAGCCGCTTTATAGCTACGTTTTAGAATATCTTACTCCTTATTTTACGAGGGTGGGACTTATAACTTAGAGATAATATTATTAATATTCAACGATTTCTCTATTAATTTATTCCAGGAAAAATATCCCCTTATGCTTAGATTTATTCGCTTTCATTATAAGATTAAATAGCCTCTTAGTATCTATCATTCAGGCTGCTTTACCGCCCATTTTGCTACCCATATACCTATTCTTATAATAATTATAAGTTAGGGTATACTAAGAAAAGAATAAATAATAAGGCCCCTACTATCTAATTACTATTCTAAGTTAAATCATTACTATTTAGCTACCCTATAGCCCCTAGGATTTCCCCTCTATTACTATAAGACCTTTTAATAGCAATCCTAAGGCCCCTAAAAGCCCTAATAATAATAACCTATAAGCCCCTATTACCCCCGAGGCTACTAAGCCGAACCTAATCCCCCCTCTACCCGAGTATAGAGGATAACCCTAGAAAAGCCCTATCTCTAACCTATCTAATATATTTAAATTAGAGGTTACTACCTAATAATATTTATATTAATAAAGGACAAGGCTAATTAAGAACTTTCCCTAGCCCTATATAGGTCTAGTAAGCTTATTATTAATAGCCCCCCCTTTTAGAAGTCTTATAAGAAAGAGATCAATACCCTTCTTAATTATAAAGTATTTAGATTCGAGATCTTTAACCTAACTAAGTAATGTAGCTACCTTTTTAAATCCTATATAGTTCATAGGATTAAGAAGAAAACTATTACCCCTATTAGAAAGTCCTGCCTCGTTATCTATAGTATTAATAATACGAATAGGTAGGGTATTTTAACCTAATTACCTACTATCTAGCGTTATAGCGTTCGCTTCTTCTTAGTAATTACCCTATCGCTTAGCTCTAATTATACTATTTAAAATAGGGATATTACTTAAGCCTATATATAATCCTAAATAATACTAGTATATAATATTTATAACTAATTACCTTACTAGATCTATAATCTCTACCCCACTAGGATTATTATAAAAGTTATTAAACCCCTCTATAGTATTACTAAAGCTAGTACCTATTGGTAAGCTACCTATACCGCTTATTAATATAATAGGTTATATATAACTAGCTCCGCTTTTAACCCCTACTTACCTATTACTGATAACTTAAGCCCTTACTTTACTATTATTAATATATAGATAGATAATATAATTAGTCTCTCTAATAATACTTTTTCCATAATTAAAAATAAAAGAGCTCTAGAAGGCTAAGTCTATAATTAAGCCTAAGTAGAAACTTACGCCCTAGACCTCTATTACATTTAATAGTAGAACGATCTCTATTACTAGTACTGGCGCTATTATACTACGCTAGAAGAGCTAAGGCGCTAAGATTAAGCCTATAAAAAAGATACCTAAGAAGATACTAGTAAAAGAGTAGTATATTAAATAGCAGGCTAGAGGGGCTTATATAGCCTTAATTTACTAGCTAGAAGCCTACCTTAACCTATTAACTACTACCTAACGCTAGGATCTAACTAATAAAGATATTATTACTCTTAATAAGTACCTATAATAGCTAAAGGATAACCTTAGCTAAGGCCTAACGTTTATTATATTATTACTACCTACTATTAAACTATTTGTATTTATAAATAGACTATTTACTAACAATTAAGACCTTATATTATGGTTAGGTTATATTTTTATACTTACTAATAAAATAATAAATAATATGACCTTTATAATTAATAGTAATATTATCTGTTATAGCTCTACTAAGTATAAAGAAGTTACTTATAGTATATTAGCGTTAGAGATCTATATTATAGTTGCTAGTATAGACTTCGCCTTCGCTATTACTTTAACCCTTTAATAAGTTACTACTAAGCTAGATATTACTAACTCTATCCCTATAGTAATATATACTAACTTATGCTTATTATATAAGTATCTACTTAAACCTAGTACTATAAAAGAAAAAAGGCTTATAATTAATATTATAGCTCTCTATTAGTTAGTTAAGCGCTACGAGCTATCTAAGATCTAATACGTTAATAGCGAAGATAATCCCACTAATATACTAATTAAGGTAACGCCTAATAGGGCGTTACGCCGCCTTATAAATAGGAATAAATTAATAATTTATATAGAAGGATAGGTAATAAGAATAATAGAAGGATTAGTGTAATAATAGTGTAATAATAGGTATTTATAAAAGGATAGAATAGATAGGACTATAGCTAAAACTAGCTACTTTTTCGCTTCGTTATTAGAAGCTAATAATAGCTTCTAACTTATTATTTAATTTATATAATTAAATAAGCTTATTAGGTAACTACTAGTATAAAAGGAAACCTACTAGTATAGGAATATTTACCTACCTACGCTATAGTAAGTAGGACTCCTACTTCCTTAGGAGGCTAGATCTAGCTTTAGATCCGTGGCCCGGGTCGGAATAACTAGGACCTAGAGAGTAGTTATACAACTTATTATATAATCTACCTTATTAGCTTCCTCTATTATTTCTACCTCGCTAGCTACCTTCTAATATAGCTTAATATTATTAATAATTTAGACTTTATACTACGCCTACCCTCGCTCTCTTTAAATACTAGTAAATATAAGACTAATAATAATACTATCCTTAAGTAATTCTTAATCCTAATGAAATATATATATATAAGTAAAAAGAAACAAAAAGTAAGGCAAATAGTAAAAAAGAAAAAGTATATATATATAATGATCTAATACCCTTTCTATTTTAAAAGGGAAAAGATATATAGTACTCAATATAAAGATAAGAGAATAAATAAGTTCTCTAAAATACTCTTAATAGTTTCTACTTCTAAATATATAATAATACTCTTTACTATAAAATAATTTCTATATAAAAAGAAAGAAAACGAAAGGTCTCTGTTTATGATATTAATAATAAGAAGGATATTTTTAATAAATATATAACTGAGATATAAGAGAGGTTTCTCTAACCAAGAAATATATATATATATATCTTTAATACTAGAGCTAATAACTTATAACGTATACTCTATACTATAATACACTCTTCTAAAGTAGTTAAGAATCTACTATAAAATAGGTAGAAGGTTAATAATAATAATATAATAATAATAACAAAAATAACAATAGTAAATAAGAAGAATAACATGCTTCTTAAAGTATATGATAATATATAAGGGGATTAATAATACTCCTTGTCGAAATACCTCTACTCTAATATATAAAAGAAAGAAAGGTTTATCTAATGTAAGCTATATAATAAAAATAGCCTTTATAAACCTGCCTCTTAATAATTATATATATAATATTCTATTTGAAATATAATAGATTTTAATTATAATAGTAGAAGTATAAGGGCTTTAGCGTGCCTTACTATAGATCTTATTAAGGATCATAAAGATAAACGTATAAATACAATAATATAATAATAATATGATAGATAATATACTTGTAAGTATATATAGAAATCCCTCAAAAGGAGGCTATATATATTTCCTTTCTAAGAAAGGGAAGCCACCTAACTATAATAAGAAAAGATATAAAAAACTATAATAATAATAATTATAAAAGTCTTCTACTATAATAAAGCCTATATACCGCTCCTAAAATAATAAAAAGGCTTTCTTACTTAAGGGTTAGATCCTTACCCTCATAATATACAAATACTATAATAACAAAACCTTAGAAGTATATATAAAAAGAAAAGCTTATATATATAATAAAAGGTATAAAGATAATAGTCCCTAAATAAAGTAAGGTGGGGATAGCCTCTAGCCACTATATAGTGATTTTACCTGCTTAAGTGTAACAGACCTTCTAACTCCGCGCCTCCTAATAATATATAGCCTTTAGTCACGTGATTATAATTGCTAACTACCTTTCCTAACTATAGCTATACTTATATATACCCTACTAGATAGCCTCACGATCTTTAACTTTATATTAATAATAACGTGGATTTTAACTATTTAAACTACGATACTATTAACTTATCCTCTCGTATACTACCCGCGCTGCTATTAAATACTGCCTCTATTACCGCTTCGTCCGCTAGCAGTCCTCTTATTCGATCGGGTCAGCTAACGCCTTCGTAGCTATGCCGTGGTTAGCAACGCTCTCTCTATTATTCGGCGCAAGCCGTACTCACTAACGTTTCTCTAATGCTATCGCGCCTTATAGAGTCCCCTATAGGGGTATTAAGGTGAGCCCTCTTAAGGACCATGCTAATAATACGCTCTCTATATATAGCGGAGTAGTTAATAAAGGAGCGGGTTTTATTAATATAGTAGTAGAGCTTCTTATGCTTCTAGCTATAAGAACCTCTTAGGAAAGACCTCTTTAGTTAAGGAGTTACTTCTTATATAGTAATATTTACTTTTAATATTTTACTAAAAGGTCGACCTTTTAAGTTAAGGAGTTATCTTATATAGTAGCCTTTACTTTTAATACCTTACTAAAAGGTCGACCTTTTAGGTTAAGGAGTTATCTTATATAGTAGCTTTTACCTTATTAGAAGGTTTAATAAGGGAATTTCTAGACTATAAGAGCCTTAGTAGCCTATTTAGCTATAATATAATTAGCGCTAGTATAGCGCGTATCTAACTTTATATAAGGGTTTATTTATAAGTAATAGGGATATATAGGGTTCTTATATTATTTTCCTTAACTAGTAGAGGGTATAAGTTAAAATACCTATATAGTATTTCCTAAATTATACTTACGAACTAGGTGAATTTATTATAGTCTTTTTATATGGGCTATAGCGTAATTCCAAACTTAATTATTTATAAAGGTATTATTTATTTTAGTATTATTAAAAATACTTTTAAGATATTTATAGCTTCTATAACCTAGATAGTGGCCTCTGGCCACTGCATAGTGATTTTACCTGCTCAAGTGTAATAGACCTTCTAACTCCGCGCCTCCTAATAATATATAGCCTTCGGTTACGTGATCGTAACTTTCCTAACTATAGCTATACTTATATATACCTATAGCCTCACGATCTTTAACTTTATATTAATCATAACGTAGTTTTTAATTATTTAAACTATAAAACTATCGACTTTTCCTCTCGCGTACTACCCGCGCTACTAATACTACCTCTATTACCGCTTTATCCGCTAGCTATGCTATTGTTAGTAACGCTCTCTCTATTAGTCGGCATAAGCTATACTTATTAATATTCGCCTAGGCTGCCTAGGCTACCTCTACCTTAGTAATATAGAGGACCTGCTTAAAGAAGGGCTACTCTATAGGGTATATAATAACCTATTAAACTTCTACTACTACGTTTACTTACTTAGCTTTAATATTATTACGCCTTATAGAGTCCCCTATAGGGGTATTAAGGTAAGCCCTCTTAAGGGCTATACTAATAATACGCTCTCTATATATAGTAGAGTAGTTAATAAAGGAGCGGGTTTTATTAACTATATTAAGGCTAAACTCTCTAGCGATCCCCTCTATATTATTTATACTAAAGGGCGTGCTTCGCTTAGGCTTAGTATATTTATATATAGGGTCTAGTGCTAATATAGTTAAGGATTTATTATAGGTTAGATAAGGATAAGGAAGAGGGAGAGGTATAAGGCCCTGCTTATAGTAGTAGAGCTTCTTATGCTTCTAGCTATAAGAACCTCTTAGGAAAGACCTCTTTAGTTAAGGAGTTACCTCTCGTATAGTAGCGTTTACCTTGCTAAAAGGTCGACCTTTTAGGTTAAGGAGTTATCTTATATAGTAGCTTTTACCTTACTAGAAGGTTTAGCGAGGGCGTTTCTAGGCTATAAGAGCCTTAGTAGCCCGTTTAGCTCTGATATAATTAGCCCTAGTGCAGCGCGCGTCTAACTTTATATAGTAATATTTAGAGGGTTTACTTATAAGTAATAGGAATATATAGGGTTCCTATATTATTTTCTTTAACTAGTAGAGGGTATAGGTTAAAATACCTATATAGTGTTTCCCGAATTATACCTGCGAACTAGGTGAATTTGTTATAGTCTTTTTGCGAAGGGGCTGCGGCGTAATTCCGAGCTTAATAACCTAGATAGTTATACTATAGTTTATATAGATCTTTATTATTATTATTATTAGTTATTAATTATGTATAGAGTAGGTTATTATTATTATTCCTCTTTAAGGGGGCTATATAACCCTGATTTAAGGGTACTTAAAAGAGATAGAGGTTATTAAGCTTATAGTATATAGCTATAATACGATCCTTATATATATCGTATAGTATAGGTTTCTACTATATAATAGAGGCTATACCTACATTATTAAGATAACTTTAACTAAGTAAATTAATACCTAGTTTAGGTATATAATAGACGTATTTTAATATTATTTTATTATTATTAAGATAAATATCCAAATCTCCTTTTATAGAAGAAGTAAGCTAATTCGCTTTGCCCTACTTTATAGAGGTATTTATATGTTTTTAGTTATATAAAAGAGTGTGATCTTTAACTATATATTTAGTAGCTATAGTATTGATATAAAATATAGTAATAATCTAGTTATAACGCCTTGATCCTAGGTCCTTTTCCTTAGTTATTGAGCTCGGAATTATGCCGCAGCCCCTTCGCAAAAAGACTACAACAAATTCACCCAGTTCGCAGGCACAATTCGGGAAACACTATACAGGTATTTTAACCTATACCCTCTACTAGTTAAGGAAAATAATATAGGAACCCTATACGTTCCTACTACTTGCAAGCAAACCCTCTAAATATTACCGCATAGAGTCGGATGCGCGCTATACCGGGGCTAATTATATTAGAGCCGAACGGGCTACTAAGGCTCTCATAGCCTAGAAAAGCCACTATACGAGATAACTCCTTAACCTAAAAGGTCGACCTTCGAGCAAGGTACTAAAGGTAAAAGCTACTATATAAGATAACTCCTTAACCTAAAAGGTCGACCTTCTAGTAAGGTAAACGCTACTATATGAGAGGTAACTCCTTAACTAAAGAGGTCTTTCCTAAGAGGTTCTTATAGCTAGAAGCATAAGAAGCTCTACTACTACGAGCAGGGCCTTATACCTCTCCCTCTTCCTTATCCCTTAATTATATTAATACTAGACCCCGTATATAAAAACGCTAAGCCTGCGCGAGGTACGCCCTTTAATACTAATAACGCGCGAGAGCTCGCTAGAGAGTTTAGTATCGATACGATTAATAAAACCCGCTCCTTTTTTAACTACTCCGTTATATATAGAGAGTATATTATTAGTATAGCCCTTAAGAGGGCTCTTATTAATACCCCTAGAGGGGATACTCGCTATTATATTATAGCTAAATAAGTAGACTTAGTAGTAGAAGCTAGGCGGGTCGTTACGCACCCTATAGAGTAGCCCTTCTTTAAGCAAGTCCTCCGCACTATTAAAGCAGAGGTAGCCTAGGCCCCTTAGGGCTTAAACGTCAGTAAGTATAGCTTGCGCCGACTGCTTTAATATAGAGAGAGCGTTGCTAACAATAGCATAGCTATAAAGGCGTTAGCTAACCCGATTAAATAAGAGGACTATAAAGATAGTAACGACTTCTAGCGGACGAAGCAGTAATAGAGGCAGTATTTAATAGCAGCGCGGGTAGTGCGCAAGAGGAAAAGTCGACAGTTTCGTAGTCTATTAAATAATTAAAAACCACGTTATTATTAATATAAAGTTAAAGATCATGAGGCTATAGGCACGTATAAGTATAGCTATAGTTAGGAGAGGTAGTTAGCAAGATCACATAACCGAAGGCTATGTATTATCAGGAGGCGCGGAGTTAGAAGGTCTGTTGTACTTGAGCAGGTAAAATCACTATGCAGTAGCCAGAGGCCTTTCCTTAGTTATAATACTCTATTAAATCAAAGTACCTAAGGTTATATTATTAGTTATATTATTCTTATAAGAATTATTTTGGGATATATTTACGTTTCTAAACTCTTGCTCTTTATTAGAGTCGTTAAGATCTATAGGATTCTCGTTTTGATTAACAGGTTAATCTATAGATATGTAGGGGGTTATTATAGTATTATTTCTATCTTCTACTTCTTCTATAACCCTTGAGGTAGTTATATTAACTTCCTTAGTAGTAGTAGAAGTAGAAGGCTTTTTATTTC
>JAVHLU010000927.1:0-42576 GCA_036785755.1 Colletotrichum ledebouriae
AGGTAAGTACCTATCTTATAGCCTCTATATAGGAGTCTATATTATTAGTAAAAATTAAGATATTATCTAAATATATAATATAAATAATATTAACTAAGCTTATAAGTAACTTATTAATAAATATCTAAAAGGTAGCGGGTATATTAATAAGCCTAAATAGTATAATATAATATTTATAGTAGCTATATTATATATAGAATACTATCTTCTACTCGTCTCCCTCCTAGATCCTTACCTAGTAGTATATATCCTTAAGATCGAGCTTAGTAAAGTATTTAGCTCCTAAGAGCTAGTTAAGGATCTTATTAATTAGAGGGATAGGGGTATAGTTCTTAGTAATTACTTAATTAAGTCCCTAGTAGTCTATATATAACCTTAACTTACCTCCCCTCTTTAGGATAAATAGAATTAGCGCCCCTACTAGGCTTACTAATAGGTAAATCTATCCCTTCTATAGGGCCTTATAAATATAGTCCCTTAACTCTTTTAACTCCTTCTTAGCTAGTAGGTAGATAGGCTTAAATAGAGGCTTAGTTCTAGGCTCTAGGTTAATAAAGTAGCTCCTAGTAGTCCTAAACTCTAGTATAGCTCCTACTAGGTTAATATTAAATACCTTCTTAAAGTCCTAGTATTCTAATAGGATATTTATTTTAGTCCCCTTAGTATCCTTAGGGTCTTAGGTATCCTCCTAGTAGCTAGTAGTTAATATATAGTTAACTTATAGTACTTTTATAAGTACTACTTTCGCTTCGTTCTTAACGCGCCTAAGTTCCTTTATAGTTATAATAAGATAGATACTCTTCTTATATAGGGGAAAGGTCTAGCCTAACTCCTTCTAATTAAGATTAGGGCGCTCTACTATATACTAAGGGATACCTAGGATAGCGTTATAATTATTACTATTACTAATCCTAAAGTTATATAAAGCTATTTGCTAGACGCCTACCCTATTAGTTATCTAAGTTACTAACTTCTATATATTATAATTAGATCCCTTAGATACTTATATTCCCCTAATATATTCTAACTTATTAGCCTCTAGTTAAGTATTAGTTATAATCCTCTAGTCTATAATATTCTTATTAGCCCTATAATTAATAAGCGTAGCACTAGTCTTCTAGCTACCTACTACTTAGACCTATATTATTACTTTAATATAACGTAGCTAGTTAGTACCCTATTAAACCGCATGCGTTACTACCTAGTCCTCCTCTAGTTATTTACTAGGGCAGGGTTTTCCTTTATAGCGGGGGTAGCTATACTTCTAGTAGTATAGGTACCTTAGCGTGATATAGCCCCTTTTCTTATAACTATAATAGATAATTTCCTTCCTAGTATCCTAGTCCTTAGTATCCTCCTAGTAAGTATTAGCATTACTATAGCCCGAGTAAGTTTGCTCCTTTAAGGCCTTAGTTAGTCCCTCTAGGTTAGTAGGTTAGCCCTCTAGTTATTACCCCTTATTATTAGCCCCTTAGTCCCTTACTAGTGCCTTACGTATCTATATATTAACTATAAGTTTAGTATTTCTAGCCTTAGTATTAAGGTTAAGCTGCGATTTTAGTAACCTATTCGCTATAATATAGTATTAGAGCTTAGGGTCTAGCCTAGCTATTATATTAGCTACCCGGATCTCCTCTAGTTATTAATAAGGGCTCTCCGCCTTAATCCCCTTATAATAGTTAATAAAGCTCTAGTATAACTATCCTAGTTATTAATAGGCCTATTTAAGCTAGGTTTATATACTAAGGGTCCTAGACCCTACGTTAGCTATACTATTAGCTAACTAATCCTTTATTACTACCTAAGTAACGTCCTTCGCCTTATTATTATAATTAATAGAGAGGTATAAGGTCTATTACTTTACTACTAATCCCTCTAGGTACCTAGTAGTAAATAGCACCTTTTTGAGGTCTAATATAATCTTATTTATCTTAAATCGCATATCGAGGTTAAATATAAATTAATTAAAGTTAGTCTAGGTACCCCTTTTATACTTAAGTATTAAAAGATACTTCCCCTAGAGCTCTAATTAGTACTTCTTTAATTCGCTACTAATAACTACTTAGTAGGTAATAGGGTTACTCGCTAGGGTTAATAGTTAGCTAGCCCTTAAAGCCTTAAGATATTCCTATTTATACTTTAGCTACCCCTTCTTTTCTTCCTCCTTAATAAGCTAATCTAATTTAGCCTCTATTAATTAACTACCTAGTCCTCTACTAGTACCCTTATTACTATTCTATTTAATAGGTATCTTATCCTATATTTAGCTATTTAGTTACTCCTAGCTAGTAGGGGATCCTAATAGTAATATTATATTTATCTCCCTAGTAGACCTATAGGTAGGTATTATATTATTATATATTACACTACTCTAATAGTCTATATTCTTATTAATATAAGTAAGAGAGAGAAGAATATATTATAAATAATATAGTATAGAGTAATAAAGTTAGTATAATTAGGTATAGCTAAGGTTAAATATTCTTCTCTAGCCCTCTAACTATTAGGTAAGGGCTAGGGGACTTATCTAGGGGTTACCTAGTACCTCCCTATAACTCCTAACTCCTATGGACTTCCCTAACTTAGCCCGTTGAGCCCTTTTCCCTGCGACGTTATCCTGGCTCGTGACAAGTAGGGAGACAAAGCCTTTGCCGATGCCACGATTAGCGCTGGTGATAAGACAGGTTTGGCTTGAAGGTATACTGAGTCTCGCAACTTGAAGATCTCTAAGGGATGAAAAACGCGCTACGTGTATTTCTTTGATGAGATGATAAGATAGAGAAGTTAGAGTTAGTTGATGCAATGACTAGGACTTGTTGATGAAGTAGGACGCGTCAGGATATTTAATGAAACGTGGCGACTTTAAGATATCGGATTTGCAACCAAAAGCAGTCTGAAAGCCGATATGTCTTGAAACTCAAACGCAATTAATTCCTGCCTGGCTCTTCATCAGACCTCCGGCTAGAACCCCCCGTGGGGCGCAAGAATTCATGAGCCGACGGTTCTCCCAATCTTGGCAAGTGGCCTCGAAAATCCAGCATTGACTGCTCACAATTTTTTTTAACCCTCTCAATGAACCGTCAAGACAAATCTCCAACGCTCGCCTGAGGGACTAGGAGCCAATATCAGATTCGTCGTTTTCGTAGGCTCGCATGCTCATTAGGGCAGATGGATCAGTACTATTTTACAAACTTCGACTACATGCACTAGGTAGGTAAAACATTCGAGCGACCGGGCGTCAGCCTACGTTTGATTTTGAAATATGAGCCAGGCAATATGAAATAATCTATTTTCGCCAGAAGAGATTCACCGGCAATGCTTCTACTCAGAGCACCAAGCTAGCTACTCGTGTTCAACACGGTATGTTTCGCCATTTCGAGTGCGCGGACGTCGGACTGCTGTTGCTACACCTCTTTCTCTTCGTTGATTCGTAATCGACGGAATGCTGAAGCAAATCTCTCTCACAAACAAGAACGACAGACAGTTGTTCAATCTCACTGATTAGTAAGGTCCGTCGCGCTCAGCTCCGAAGGCCATTACTTTTCTAACTATGTTAATTTGGTTTACTGACCAATCGCGGCCGTGCAAGCTGGAGGTCAAATGTTCACTAATGCTCAACTGCGGACAACACCTCCCCCAACCCACAACTAGCGCCCCAGAAGCACGTGCCGTGTAGGGAAGCTCTAGCTTTAGATGGATCACGAAGTTTGCTCACCGACCGAGTGGCATGATAAGCGTCTCGTGCTAGCCCGTTGTACAGCTGCGTCGACTGATCGCAAAATATGTCCAAGCCTAATTTTGTCAAGCAGAGATATAGGGGAGCTTCTCCCACAACAGCAGTTGCACAACATCGAGAACTCTTCAGATGATCATCTAGGGTGGTAGGCGACGCAAAAGAGCCCCATTCCCAGAACGTGCGGACTGGAAACATTTGGCTAATGAAGACGCGTCAGATTTAAGCGCCCTCTGCCTATAATATGTCCTGTGTAATTCCATGAATATTGTCTGATGTTGGGGCGGAGGGACTCGATGCGACGTGACGGACGCGTCTGGACACAACGTCGTATAAAGGTGAGCTACTATACAATGCGTTGAATCCCTATTCCGGGAGAAGATTTGGAAAGACTAAAAATCGGCTGTGTGTTTCTTCCAACAAGCCCACTTGAAGAAAGCCTGTACGTGTGCCCCCCATCGGCTGAACTTCTTCAGTCCCATTCTGACACATTGGATTTTGTTATTTCGTCCATACGGATACGTACTGTCGGGCACGAAAAGTCAAACCTGCAATCAAACTCTTAGGTCCAAGATTCCCTGCATCCGGCAACTTCGCTGCGTGATGCATGCATTGTGGTAACACTGCGCATCACCCACACTTTCGAGCCCAGCACCACGGCACATGGCCGTGCGGGTGACGCACCGTCGAATCACGCTCGATTATCAACACAAGATACTTTATCATTTATTGTTGTCTTTGCTTCTAAATAAAAGTCTTGCAGCTTTGCCGGTCCTAGCAGCCGTATTGGAACCCCGCGTGCAACTCCATTGGTGGAATCCCTGTCGGGCTGTGTCTCGTTTATGGAGAATTGCCAATGAAAACGAGGATAAGCCGCCTCCATATGGCAAGGCCGTGGCACTCGCTCCGGCTCGCGTGGTTCCGATGTTTCCTTTTGTGTTCAAAGCCAACGTTCCCGTAATGTGATGCTATGGGCGGGTCGGAGGCAACGTAGCTGTACCAAATGTGTAGTTTCCCTTCTCGGCGTCTTGGGTTGATGGTGCTGACTGTGATTGAATGCTAACTGCGAAAAAACGAGGATAAGCCGCCTCCATATGGCAAGGCCGTGGCACTCGCTCGCGTGGTTCCGATGTTTCCTTTTGTGCTCAAAGCCAACGTTCCTATGATGTGATGCTGTGGGCAGGTCGGAGGCAACGTAGCTATGCCAAATGTGTAGTTTCCCTTCTCGGCGTCTTGGGTTGATGGCGCTGACTGTGATTGAATGCCAACTGCGAAACCCACTGGGGGAAAAAAAAACATTTGTTACCAATAAATAACTTAGGGATGCCCGACGGCGACTGAGTGTTTTCTGTTTGATTGATCAGCTTCGGACGGTGCTCGCAACCCACTTTCGTTGAAACCAGGATTCTCGGTGATCGACTCTGATCGACCAAACATTCGCAGAAGGTCTGCAGTTGGATCAGCCTCAGAGAAGATGAAGACTGTTGCCTGTCTCCTCGGGTTCGCGGCGGCCTTGGTCGCAGGTCACGGATACGTTGACAACGCCACGATTGGCGGAACGTACTACCAGGTTCGCCTACACCCGAATATATAATGGTCAAAATATGGTGCTAACACTCCACAGTTCTATCAGGTGGATATGCGCCCTTTTCCCCCCTGGAAGCTGGAAGGACACCTTTGAAGGCTAACCGTTGACAGCCGTACTCCGACCCCTACTACTCAACTCCTGTAAGCTCAAGCACCTTGTCGTTTTTCAAGTTCAAGAGCCATAACTAAGATGCCTCCAGCCCCAGAGAATCTCTCGTGCGATTCCCGGAAACGGACCGGTCGAAGACGTGACCTCGATCGATATTCAATGCAACGGATATACCGCTGGTGGTGTCAGCGGCTCTGAGCCAGCTCCGCTGCACGCCACGGCTGCCGCTGGATCCACCGTCACTCTGCGATGGACTCTTTGGCCCGAATCTCACGTCGGTCCGGTCATCACCTACATGGCCCGATGCCCCGACACTGGCTGCACCAGCTGGCAGCCGGGAACCTCGTATGTTGATGGCGAGCAAATATAAGACTGCAGACTGACATGAGATCTTTTAGTGCTGTATGGTTCAAGATCAAGGAGGGTGGCCGTTCCGGCACTTCCAGCACCTGGGCTGATGTGAGTGAAAATGCTCGAACACAGACTTTCTGAGAGGGAGAGCTGCTAATAATGTACGTACGCAGACCCCTCTGATGGTGGCCAACTCGGGTTACCAATACACCATCCCGTCTTGCTTGAAGTCGGGTTACTACCTCGTTCGTCACGAGATCATCGCTCTCCACGCTGCGTACTCGTACCCCGGCGCTCAATTCTACCCGGGTTGCCACCAGCTTCAAGTCACTGGCTCGGGATCCAAGACTGGCGGCCCGCTGGTCGCTTTCCCGGGCGCGTACAAGGCAACCGACCCGGGTATCACCTACGATGCCTACAAGGGTATGTTGATAATAACTTATGAGCATCTGCTGTTACTAACGAGACTCAGCTGCTACTTACACGATTCCCGGCCCCGCGGTCTTCACCTGCTGAAGCAGTTCTCTCTGTTCAATTGATGGACTCACGGATTTTGATGCTTGAACCTACGCAACCTTCTATTCTTGTACATAGTTAACAAAAGATTCGCAAATTTCATCATACCTAACAATTGCTCGGGCTCTTTCACCATGGCCATCATTGACATTGAAGGATTGTGCTCATCCATTTTTGGGTAGAAGACCTGTGGTGCAATTCGGAGAAAGCCTCTCGTCACTCGAAGACATAATGGATACGGGCGAACTTCAATGAGTCTCTAACGCTGGACGCCCAACGGTGGAGCAGGGTTGTGCGGCTGTTGGCACCGCGTGCGATCTGCATCATGTTGCCTCTTTTCGGCCGCTTATGTCAATCAGCGTCCTCGATAGTCTAGTGGTTAGGATATCGGCTTGTCACGCCGGGGACCGGGGTTCAATTCCCCGTCGAGGAGATTACCTTTTGCAAAATCCTTTTTTGCACTCATTCCAGACCATTTTCGTGATGAGAAAAAGTGCCTGTTGATATGTGGAGATTGAGAACCAGAGCCCCATACGTGGATCCACGACTCAGGGATACCGCAGCAAAAACCTTGGAATTAAGGGGGGAGGGGGCGTCGCTGTCATTTGTTTATCTCTGACATGTTTTGGCTAAATGGAGGCATCGGACATTTCACCGCAGCAGAAAACGTCACTGTCACTCATGGCTCAAGAGAACAACAAAATTGCACCCAAGCAGATTTTGGATTGACTATGTACTGCCCCAAGACATCTCAAGGGCAGAAAAGAAGTATGTACAGAAACAATTTGCGCGCTTGGCCGAGACCGAATCCAGCCGAAAGCCCAACCAATTACAAGAGAAGGTCCAGCTGATATCCGGCAGCAACATGAATCGCCAGGGGCTAGCCCCCAGCGAACGGTAGCCTTACTCATTCCGCTGCCGAGTCACCTCCGAGTCAACGGGAGTAGACTCGCGTTGCCGTGGAAGAGAAGAAGGCATTTAGCAAGCAGCGCCGCTGCCGCTAGGAATGCCGGTGCACTTAGAAGACTTCTTGCCGCCAGTGACGCTGACGCCGGTCCACTTCCAGTTGCTGCAGGCACCCTTGGCGCAGAGGATGTAGATGTCGGTGGCGGAAGAAGAAACAGTGCCAGTAACCTTGTTGAGGACGAGGTCGGTGATGGGGACGCCGGCGGTGGGCGTGCCGGTGGGGGAGCCGTTCTTGTAGTCCTGCTCGATAACGATGCCGTACTTGGCAATGTTGGAGAGGGAGATGTCGGAGTACTCGACGTCGGAGACGGAGCCGGTGGCGCCATAGACGGTCTTGATGCGGACACCGTTGTCCGAGTTGGTGACCTTGCAGTTGGAGACGCGGACGTTCTTGACGGTGTTGTCCTTGCGGCCGCCAACGGAGCCGATGGAGATACCGTGACCGCCAGAGCAGGAGCAGCCGGTGAAGGTGATGTTGGAGCCGGAGTTGACGGCGAGGCAGTCGTCCTGGTTCTTGACGTTGGCGCCCGAGATGTAGACTCCGTTGGAGGAGCCGACGTCGAAGGCGTCGGTGTTGTGGCCTCCGGCCTTGTCGCCGGCGGAGTCGTCGATGGTGATGTCGTTGACGCTGAGGTCTTCGGCCCCGTTGATGGAGAAGGCCTGGACCGGGGTGTTCAGGACGTTGAGACCCTTGATGCTGGAGCTCTTGAGGCTGTGGGCAAAGAAGAACTTGGGCTTGGTCTTGCCACCGTTGCCTCCCTTGCCGTCCCACCAGCGGGCGCCCTGGCAGTCGATGGAGTGACCGGCAGCACCGTCGATAACGACATTGGAGCCAGAGAAGGAGATGAGAGGTCCCTCCCACTCCTTGTAGCCGAAGGTGGTCTTGCCCTGGAAAGTGACCTATTTTTCAACCATGTTAGTAAGAATGTTACTGGATGCAGCCACTTCCCATCGGGCCGAAATATCGGAGACGTACGTGAGTGCCGGACTTGAGACCAGTCATGTCAAGGGTGGTACCCGCGGGAACGGCGATGTCCTGGAGGACGATTGTGGTGCAGCCGGCCTTGCCCTTGATGGCGGAGGCGGCATCAGTGAAGGTGCAGCCGGCGTGGGCCGCGGGGGCGGCGTGGGCCGCGGGGGCGGCGTGGGCGGCGTGGTCCGCGTGGTCCTTGTGGTCCTTGTGGTGGTGGACGGGGGAGGCGAAGGCAGCGGAGGCCAGAGCTCCGAGGACGAGAAGAGAAGAAACCATTTCGGCAAGTGTTTTCGTAAGGTGTGTATGAGTTACTTGATACACAGTATCAGGGAGGTGAAACAGGCAAGGAGAAGCAGGTAAGCGAGGAACGGATCAGGTGAATGAGAAAGAAGAGCCAAGAGTCGAGAATGGTAAGAGATCTGCGGGTTGGATGTCTTGGATGTCTTGGAAGTCTCTTGGCATTATGGGGAGGAGGACGACATGACGATTTATATCCAAGTCTTTGGATCTCGTGGCAAGGCTGGATTGGTGGCATGCCAAGACCTGTCGAGCATCGGCTTCTGTTTACCGCGACATATTGGCTGCCCGCGGCCAGGGAAACACTGACGGAGTCAATTAGATGGACGATGGAGCTCGCTGGGGCGACCAGGGTGCCGGGGATGGCCCCTTGCATCGCCCTCGTTAGCACCCCACACCAGCTCCTGAAATTCTGCCATCTGCCAGACGGGGCCATCTCCGCGGTTGACAATGACATGAACAAGCACTGGAGCTTCGTCGTGGGCTAAGGTCTCTTTAGCACTCCTTCGGGGACTTTTGACCCGATCGAAACTAGCCCTTCTTGCCATCTAAATCCTTACCTCCAAGTTGCCGAGTTCCGTTCCGTCCTTCCGGCCTCAATTCGGTTATTTCAGTGGGAAATGTCCATTAGCAACAGAAAAACATGCACGTTTAGGATAGAGACGACCAAGGCCACCGGACGCATAACAGGTCTAATTGCCCAGGGATGGCCTAATTCATCTACGACAGGGCTGATGATTGGCGGAAGCTTGCGGTCAGACAATCTGCCTAGCTTTAAATTGATCAGAGTTCTGCTGATATTAACAACCCGCTGCTTAGACGTGGTGGTCATAACCCTGGGACTCGTGGGAGTCGGGGTGAGGCCTTTGGTTTCTGGATGGCAATAGAATAGACTTTCGGATGTGAGACTCCAAAATCAGACGACAGTGACACCCACAGACGAGGTGTTTCCCTCCACTCTATTGGTGAAACACTCGTACAACCGCCCAAGATTCTGAGTCGTTATCCTGGCCGACTTGCGCTTCCCCGTAATCCCGCGAAATGATAGAGTTCAACATTATTCCAAACTGAAGCTAGAGCTGTCTGACTCTATCTAGCTCATTAACGCCACGCGACGGTCGTGACCCCTCCCCTTGACGACGAGCAGTCTTCCGCTCAACTCTTGTCTGACCCAGCAGATTCCCTCCTCGGGCAGTCCTGGTTTCAAAGATAGAGTTTGCTAATCTCGTGTTCGCGCGGCTGAAAACCAGTAACATCCAATTTATCCAATTCCAACGTCGTGTCATCTGGTGTTTGTCCGATCTTCCGGTCGCTGCCCCGGAATGTCACGTAGGATCGTGCATCTCGACGCGGCCTGCACTCGCTGTTCTCAGTTCTCAGTTCTCACACACACATTGGACGCTTCTATTTTGGAAGTAGCGGAGCAACTAATGTCCATCGGCATCTATGTGAGGTCAGGTCCATCGTTGGGGTGACTTCATGGTAGCGAGTTTTGCTCAACCTGGAATCGGTTTCCGTGGGGCTAATATGGATAACGGCACTGAAGTTGCTGATCGCTTTGGATAAAACAAGATCAGTAAATTGCGAATAACTGGGTCCGCCGACGGGATCGAACTTGGAACACACTTGTTCCCGCCTCAATGCGAAAGCACGGTTTGTCTCTCCCTTCAAAGCAAGCATCACCCACTGTAAAAAGTTACTTAGTAAATTCCGCGCACTACCTTTTCATTAAAACTCGCGAAACACACCAGAAAAAGATTGAAGAAACTGGGGTTCATGCCATTCGGAAGAACTACGCGACTGATCCAGCTATACTGGCCCCGTTCTCAATCTCTTAGCATCAAACCCCGTCGGAAACCCCTGTTCAAAGATCTAGATACAGTGTAGCTCTGAAGAAACGCATGATCTAGCCCAAGCATTGCATTCAACCCGTGGCTAGCTTTTGGTCACCTCTACTATCCGGAGAAAAGAGAGCTATTTGCACTAGTCCTCCTGCATACCTTGGAGGCGCAGCGTCTTCGGTCATCTGTCACATTCGCTCGCGGTTCGCGTTGGGGAGGAAACCGAAGTGCCGACTGTTGACGAACTCGGCGTTGTGGAGGAATGAAGGGGGCCGCAAGTTCGTCATCAGTTGCGCACTCTCAAGGCTTGAATTGTGGTTCAGGTGGGCATAGAATTGAGGATCCCAACCTGCGTGGCCGAAAGCGAGAAATCATTGGCAAGCGGGTTTCGACTTATCCCGTTCTTCACAGACATCCAACGGCCCTGCCCGTGCCGGTTGCACGGCATCGGAACAAATCCGACGGTCAAACCACCACTGCGAGGCCGCGTTCCTCTCCACGAATGATGAATGAAAACTTGGTAGTAGTTAACCGCGTTCCTCCTGATGGATTATACTTGCTGTTTCTCATTCACTAATCTGATTCGCGGAACTTGTAGGTTCCAGACCGGCCATCCGTGATATCCGTCGTGCTCAGTCGCCGAAGTTTCCGTACCAGATCTCGTCATCTGGTCGAACTCCTTTCTCAACTCCAGCTAGGCTGCAGAGCCCCCTTTCTTCCTCACTCACACTCCACGTTTCTGCAGTCTCGACTCTTGCCGCGATCACCATCATCATGCCCGACTCCGCATGCCACGCATTGTGGCAGTGGAACGCCCACATGCCTGGGTTGTCTAACACTACTCTGATCACCGCCCACCCGTAGCCCTGAACGGTTACGGTGTCTCTTCTCAGTGGATTTTCTAGGACGCCGGACGCACTCAGCTCTTCCTCCAGCTCTGAGATATTCTCAGAAGGATAACCCGTCGGTGACTGCTTCAGCACGAAGAACTTGTGCCCATGTAGATGGAAGGGATGAGCGCCGTCATCGAAATTACTGATGACGATATCCACGGTCTCGACCCCCGTCGTTTGGTACACGAACTCCTTCTCTGGATCGAAAACAACAGTGTTGACACCCGTCATGAGTGCAACCATTGTCTCGTTGTTGGCATGCGCTACATCCGCAATGCGGTAGAGAGCCGGCGACGTGGCGTTTCCGTGCCACGTCGACTTGTTGAAGAAACCACGCGATAGACGCCAAGCTCCGATCTCGAAGTTTGCACGAAGGTACATGGAGGCCGAAGTCCTTGGTGCAGCCATGGCCTCGACAGGTCTCAAGGTAGTAGTGTCCATGTCGCGGCAATCGACATCGAGCGCCTCGCCCCAGCTTCTGCTCTGCGGTTCGGACACCTCGCTCTTCTGCGACGGTTCGCGGTAACGAACGATGGCCCTTACTTCCGGATCGAGCCACTGGTTTTCTTTGGCAAAACAATGCGTGACCATTCTAGCCCGCATCCAAAACGAGTCCGCAGTCGTGACATTGGCGTCAATGACCACGCTGTACCGCTGAGCGGGCAGGATATTGAGGCGATGGAACGATACTGGCTGAACTGACGTACCATCGACTTCGGTGATGGAGAAAGGATGCTCGTCGATTTCGACCTGGAACTCTGCAAAAGCGCCGGTGTTGATGAACCGTAGGTGGTGACGTTGGTTCGGGGTCAAATCGAACGAAGCCAGCGACGCTAACCTGGGGGCTTTGTTTTCGCAGGCCCAACCGCCAAATCCCGCACAGTCGCGGTGGTTCTGTCCGTTAATCAGACCGCTGGACGGTACGGGCTCGTCGTTCTCTTGGTCTGGCTGAAGATAGTCAATGAGAAGCTCGGCGGAAGTATTGTGATAGTGATCCTGGATCATCACCACACGGTCACTCGCGTAGCGATCGGTCCAAGGTTCGTCGCTCCTAGAGTGAACGACCAGAGGTCCTACCAGGCCGTCTGACGCTTGCACGCTATGGTGTGCGTGATACCAGTAGGTCCCAGATTGGCCGTTGACGGTGAATCGGTATGTGAATGTCGCGTTGGGGGCGATCGGGCATTGCGTGACGCCGACGGTGCCATCCATGGAGTTCGTGCCGTTTTGGTACATGCCATGGAAATGAATTGCTGTGGCGTTGACGCCCTCGTTGTGGACATGAACAACGATGGTGTCCTCCTCGTTGCACTCGATGAGCGGACCGGGAAACTGGTTATTGATGAGAATCATGGGTCGGAAGACGCCATCCGGGTTGAACATGGCGTCTCGAATATTCCAGCGATATTCTCGAACGCTTTTGCCCGCGCCAAAGGCCCATGCGGGATTGAGAACATACTCGGATGAGTCTCGCAGACGTGGCGCCGTTGGAATTTCGTCCGCGATTATGTGAGTTGGGGTTGCCGGGTTGCTGCGCTGAACTCCCGGCAAGAAACGGTCCAAGACGAAGAACAAAAGAAAGAAAACAAACGCCCCGACAAGGCTTGCGGCTGCAGAAACACTCTTTCTCCAGGACGCACTGCGTCGGTGCCGGTTTCGATAATTTATCACCCCGCCAGCGCCCTCATGATGGAGAAATGGCGACTTCTCAATGTCATCCTCGGTCGCTGAGGTTGAGGGGGAGGCATCTCGGCGATGGTTGCCGTCGCTCATAGTAGTTGCTGGTGTCGGACTCCACAGTCCATCTTGCTCACTCTGTCGCTCAACGTCCATGGCATGCATCAAATCTCATTGTCGCAGATGTCGTCGAAAATGAGTTGTAGGGACGACGTTAGAAGTAGCCGGACGGCGCCACACGATGTCCTTCCGTAAAAGGCGAGTCACATATGTGAGCTCGAGAGGCGAACGCATTGTCTGCACGCTCGGGCCAATCGGCACTACAAGTCCCAACACGCTCTAATTGACAGCCATCGGTGGTCCAATCATAGCCAGAACTCAGCCGATGGCATGGGGGAAAGCGGAAATTGGGGTGAAAACATGGATACCCATGGCAGCCCACAATGGGTTATTCAGCACCCTAGATATGACATATTCTGTTGTAGTCGTTCCTATTGCTTCTGCTCGTCGTGTCTCAAAATATCACCTCTAGGCAGAATGATCAAGGGTACTGAAACTCAGTGAGTGAGTTTTTGCCTCATTAGACGCTTGGGTGCCGAACAGACCTTTCTAGATGCCTATGTCGCCCAAAACATCACAAGAGAATTGGCTTTCTGCGTGAGCTATGACGAAACATGCGTCCTATGCTGAGTTTCACATAACTTTCCTACTTGACTTGATGCTCGCCGAAATGTGCGGAAGTGAGACACCTGGGCTGCTTCCGATCATCCTACCACCGGTCCCGGCTCAAGAACCGCCGCTCGGGGGCATTGTGGAGACACCGACTGCCGTGTCTTACGGGTACCGTCCACGGCCCCACTCTCTCAGCCGGCCTCCAACTTCAAACTCAGCGGTGCTTGGGGAGGGGCAGGCGCTGAACCGCATAGGCGCCAGGCACGGTTGGGAATTTCAACTTCGTGCACCCTGAGAGTCGCGAGAACCTCAACACGTGACTAACCCTGCAGCACGCCGACCTCTTTTCTTCGCTGCACCTAGAGCCACATACCCCTCCTGCAGGCTGCAACAATAGCAATCGGCGCCGACATAACATCGAAGGATCCCGAGCCCTAGAAACCAGAATTCGAGCGTAAACACGACACGAAAGCAAGTCGCATCAGCCGCCCATGTCGCCTAAGGAAAGCTATCTTCCCGTTCGATGGAGGCGAGCAAAAGAAATTCCGGGCTCCATTCTCCGTTTCAGCCGAACTATCCTCGCCGAATGGCTCGTGTTCGCTTTGGTTTTTCATTCGGCAACGGCGTTGATCACCTTCTTCGTTTTTATTCCAGTGGACTGCGTGGATGGCCTCTCAAGAGGAGAATTCGGCCGTGGCTACCTCGTTGACTTCCAATACGCCGTCTTCTTTTAATATTTCGACACTTTTAGGCTTGGCGACTTCCCACTCACGACGAGAACTATCCTTGTCGCATTATGGACGCTCACAGTGCGGCCCTCTCTCGCCCTCGCTGGCTATGTCGTCCGTAAACGGCTGCCTGCCTACACGTATCCCTCTGAAGAGTACCCTCTGATATGTTGGCTGTTCGAGATTCTCTGCTCCTTTGCCAACCGACACCACGAGTTCATCCCGGACGTAGAGCTATATGCTCGCTGGGCTTTTCGCAAGCTGGGCTTCAGAGTTGCCGCAAGTTCGTTATTAGGTGCGGGGGTGGGGGGGGGGGGGCTACGGAGTAGCAGCGCCCCTATAGCAGTAGCGAAGCCCTAACCTAGGAGGGATGTATAATAGGAGCATAGTAGTAGAAAAGGATAGGAGAAGGCAGGCTTTAGTATAATATATACTAAGACCCTATATTAAGGCTATAATTAATCTACTACTTCGTTCTTCTATATATAACCCCTAATAGTCTAAAGCTTTTCCTTATTAGAATAAACTAGTAGAAAAAATAGCTATAAATATATACTAAGTATATTATAATAATAACGCGCCTTTATAATACTAAGATACCTTAGAACTAGTAGACGAGGGTAATAACTAGTAGCGCTTACTAATAACTACCTCTACTTATATAGAGTATATATATATAGCTACTAAGTAGATAGAGTTACTAGAGTAAGAGGAGCGTAAACTAAAGGAGGAACTTAAGGTTACTTATTATAAATAAGCTATTTAGAGGAAGTAGGCTAAACTTACCTAGCTATAGATAGGTAATACTAACTTTTACCTACTTATAACCTAGACTTCTATTATACTAAGGAGCGAGGATAAACCCCCTAAGTAGCTAGATAGCCTAGAGGAGGGGGATAGTTCCTAGCTATACTAGCCTTTTACTCTACTTATATTAATATACTTAGGTAAGTCCTATAAGGAGCTATAGACCTTCCTATTTAACTATAACTCTTATTTTGTCTTATAGGAGAAGAAGATCTAAAAGGTTTATAATAAAGTAATATATAGGGTTAGCTACCTCTAGGGCTATATAAAGATAAATTAGATATAATACCTTAGGGAGGAGAACTAGAAGCTAGGATTTAATATAAAATATATTACCTAGCTAGAGTTTAAGATATTCTTATATAACTAGCTATTAGACCTTAAGAGCTATATTATAATAACTACTCTATAGCTTAACTAGATATACTAGAGACTAGACTAGCCTTTTAATTATTTTCTTATTAAGTATAATAGCTTAGAGATAGAGCTACTATATACCCTCTCTAAGAAATAATATATCTTATCCCTCCTTAGTAAGCTATACCTAAGCCTCTATTAAATAATTAACTTATAGCTATAGCTCCTAAAGATATATATAGAGCTAATCTTACTTATATAGCGGATTAAGTACTCGCTAGGAGTTAGTAGGAACGCTATTTATAGATATTATAACTTATAAGTATTAGCAGAGTAGCTAATAAGCTACCTAACTCCGCACACCTCCTATTAGCTACTAACTTACTATAGGTATAGAAAGGAGAGCTATATCTCTCTATAATATAAGGACGAAGCCCCTAACTTATAAGAACTAACCTCCTAGGAACCTATAAAGTAGCTAGGGGGCTACTAGGATACTACGCCTAAGGCCTATTAATAAGAGCTTAAATACTATAACTATAGCGAGGAGGGCTACGTATAATAGGATTACCCTAGAGCCTAAAATACTAGAGGTATATATTATATATATAGCAAAGAGGGCTATACTATAGTATAATACCCTAATATAACCTATTATAGTTATAATAAGAAGGGATACCTTTAGCGAAATTACTCTAAACGCGCTATTACCTTAGTTAATAGTATTCCTATAAGTATAATATAGGGAGGGAGTAGGAGCTAGGGGCACTACTTAGAAATCTTATTATAAGTATAGCTAAATAGTTATTAGTAATTTAGTAAGGTATTAATAGACTTAGGATTAGATATAAATATAATTAGTTATAGCTACTTTATAATAAATCAAATAAGTATTTAGATCTACCTAAGCCTATTATTAGTAATTATTAAGGGGGATAAGTTACTTATACTTAGTAGCTACTATATCCGCCTTAGGATTATAGATAGTAATAATATTATAGAGACCTAATTATATTACTTTATCCTTATAAATATTAAAACCCTAGTACTTATCTTAAGTATACTATAGCTAGAGGATATAAACCTAGTAGTAGATTAGAAAGCTAAGGCTTAGTATTACCCCTTATTTAAATAGTACCTAAGGCTTATAATAATAAAGAAAGACCTTAAGGGCTATAACCTCGCTACTTTTATATATATTATACCTTATATTATAGCTACTATAGGAATAGTAAGAGATAGTACTATAGGAGAAGATAAAGGATTACTACTCCCGCTATAGTAGGAGAGATATAGGGATATAGTAGATCTATTCTTAAAAGAGAAGGTAGAAGAGGTATCTAAATAATTAGCGCACTCTTATTATATTATCCTTAAGGGAGATATATAGCTACCCTAGGGGCCTATCTACTTACTATTAGAATATAAGCTCGAAGTTCTATATAACTATTTAATAAAGGTAGAGGCGAAGGGATAGATCTAAGCCTTAATAAGCCTAGTAGGCGCCCCTATATTATTTATACCTAAGAAGGGGGGGGAGCTATATCTTTATATTAACTACTACGCGCTAAATAGGATTACCTATAAGGACTATATACTACTACCCCTAATTAATAAGATCCTAGACTACCTAGGTAATATAAAGGTATTTATAAAGCTAGATATAATAAACGCTTACTATTAGATATATATTAGTAAGGGAGATAAGTAGAAGATAGCCTTTTATATATAATATAGCTACTTTAAGTATATAGTTATATTATTTAGGCTTACTAACGCGCTTACTATATTTTAGGCCTATATTAATAAGGCCCTAGCCAGTCTTATTAATATAATATATATTATCTACTTAGATAATATCTTAATATATAGTAGTAATAAAGAGACTTATAAGTAGGATATACGCTAGGTTATAGAGAAGCTAAGGGAATAGGGTTTATATTTTAATAGTAATAAATATAAGTTTTATAAGATAATAATTTCGTTCCTAGGGTATATTATCTCCCTAGAGGGTATCTCTATAGAATAGGACTATATTATAGCTATTATAACGTAGCTACTACTATATAGTATTAAGGATATTTAAGCGTTCCTAGGGTTTATAGGGTTCTACTAATAGTTTATTAAGAGCTACTCTTAGATTATAGCGCCCCTTATAAATAAACTAAGGAGTAACTATATAAGTAGAGTATAGCTTAGTAGCGAGGCTTAAGTAGCTTTCTATTAGCTAGTCTAAGTATTTATAGAGGCTTTAATACTATAATACTTCGACCTATCCCTCCCTATAGCGATCTATATAGATACCTCTAACTTTATAATAGGGGTAGTATTATATTAGCTCTTTAAGGGTTACTAGTACCTAGTTACCTTTTACTTAAAGAAGCTAATAGGCTTAGAAACTCGCTTTAATATAAGTAATTATAAGCTACTTACTATTATTAATAGCTTATAGAACTAGTAATAGTATATAGTATATATACTAGAGATTATTATAGTTTAAACTAACTACTTTAACTTATAGTTCCTAGATATTAAAACTAAACTTAATACTAGGTAGCTATACTAGCTTAATAACCTTATAATATTTAATATTAATATTAAGTTTAAGCTAGGGAAGGAAAACCTAGCTAATAGCTTATTATAGAGGCCTAACTATAGCTAAAATAATAGTAGAGGGGAGATTAATACTCTAGTAGAAGAGATATAAACTCGCTTAGGGGAAGTAGCGAGGGACTAGGAACTATTATATATAATAGCTCTAATAAGGGACTAAGCAAGGGGAAGAGGTAAGAAGGGGGGGGTAGGCTCCTAACCCTATCCTAAAGAGGGGTTATAATAAGGGGCGTTAGGGGGAACCCTATATTAAGGAGGTAATAGAGTAGCTTACTAGCTACTTAAGCTTATTACTAGAGCTATAGATCGCAAGCTATATATTCTATAGGGAGAGGCTAGGGGGCTAGACCCTAAAATAGTAAGTATAGCGCTTAAGTTAATAATTAGTTATATATTCTAATTATAATAAAGGGATATTTTTATAATAAATAAGTAATAAGCGAGGAGATAATAATATAGTACTAAAGCTAGGGGTAAGCTAGGGAAGAGTAAAGCCTAGGGGTAGAAAGTAGATTTATATAGGTTATTAAGGTATAAGGGGAAGATATATATACCTAGATAGGAGGGTATCTAAGGGGAACTAATTAAGATATATTATAATACCCCTACTATAGAATACTTTAGTATTACTTAGATATATAAGCTACTAAGGCGGGACTACTTCTAGGATAGGATAAAGGGGGATATAAAGAAGTATATTAATATATATATAATATACTAAAGGATAAAGGCTTATTACTATAAACCCTATAGCTTACTAGTAATATTACTAATACTAATACAACCTTATAGCGAGATCTTATTAGACTTTATTATAGGGCTACCTAAATCCCTAACTCTTATAAGTAAAAAGCCCTATAATATAATACTTATTATTATAGATTATTATATGAAATATAATACTTATATTATAATAATAAGCTAGCTTACTATAAGTAGCCTCGCTAATCTCCTATTTACTAGGATATTTACTATCTTTAGTATACTAGATAGAATAGTATTAGATAGGGGTTCCTTATTTATAAGTAAGTTCTAAGTATATCTCTGCTTTCTTCTTATTATTAAATATTACCTAAGTATTACTTTCTACTTATAGATAGATAGCTAGATAGAGCGATAAAACTAAAATATTAAGTATTACCTCTACTACTTCTATACTAGGGATTAAGTAGATTAGGCGTAGCGACTTTATCTTACCTAATTTATATATAATAATACTTAATACTTATCTATTAAGATATTACTAAACTAAGCCCTTATAAGCTAAGACCTACTAATCCTAGGGAATATCCTATCTATAGGAATACCTAAGTTATTAAATATAGTAGTAGGGGAGAGGGTAGAGTAACTATAAGTATAATAAGTAGAGCTAGCGCTACTCCTAGGTAAGGTTAAGGTTTAATAAGTGCGTTATTATAATAAATATAGATAACTAAAGAGATTTACTATAAGGAATTAGGTCCTCCTCTCTAGTAAGAATATTAAAATAAAGTAGCTAAGTAGGAAACTTATAAATAAGTATCTTAGCCCTTTCTATATACTTAGTCTTAAGGGTAACTATAAGCTAGTATATAAGTTAGATATCCTATAGATATATAAGATATATAATATATTCCTAATCTCCCTACTAGAGCTATTTAATAATAGAAATAACCTAGTAAATAAGTAGCTTCTAATTAGCGAAGTAGAAAAAGAGCTCTTATATAAAATAGAGGAAATCTTAGATTATAAGGGTCCTAGGAGGAAGAGATAGTACTTTATATATTAGAAGGGGTATAGTAATAAGGAAGATATTTAGGAGCTATAGTATTATATTAAGGATAATATACTAGTAGAGTAATATAAGGAAATAGTATAGGAAAAAGTAGCGAAGTTAAGGGCTATAGCTTAGGTATCTCTAGGCTTATAAGCTAGAAGGTAGAATAATAATAATATATACTAGGTATATATAAGCTAGAAACTCCCTAAGGGGAGGGGGCTAGGGAGTAGCTAGGTAGTAGCCTTATTCTCCTTATTACTCTTACTCTCTTTATTACTACCCTCCTCCTCCTCTACCTCCTCCTCCTCTTTCTTAGGGATAGTAGGAGTAAAGTACTATAGGAATAGTTAGTTAAGGGAGTAGTAATAGAGGGGGAGTAGCTTATATATACTAAGATAATAGTAATAGAGATAGCTTTAAAAGTAATAATAATATACTTAGCTTACTTAGGGGTAAATAGGGGAGGAATAGGGGGTATATAGGGAGTATAAGGCGTAGGGGTAGCGCTAATAAGTAGGAAGCTAATAATAGGGATAATAGGGGTAAGCTTAGGAGGGGTATATATAGGGGATAGGCGAGGTATACCTATAGTATTAATATAGGTAAAGTAATATAAGCTATATCTAGCGTACTAGCTATAGCCTAGAAAGCCTAAAGGAGCTAAGAGGGGTTAATAAGTAAGTAGAGTATAAGTAGCGAGTATAATACCTTAGTATAGTCCTCGTTATTATTCTTAATAGTATTAAGAGTATTAGTAATATCCTTAAGGTTCTTATAAGCAGGGATAGTATTACTAAAGACCTAGCGGAGTATAAGTAATAAATAAGTAGCGAGGACATAGGGCGGGAGATACTTATAGGACTAGGGTAAGAATAGGAACTATTAGTATACTAAGTATACTACTCGCTAGATCCTAATAATAAATAAGTAACTAGTAAGTAGTAAATAAGTAGAGAATAGGGTTATACTAAGCTAGTTAGTATAGAGCTTAGCCTTAGGATTAGTAATAAAGTAATAGATATAAAGGGGGTAGGTATAGGGGTATATAGCGCTATAGGTATACCTATCCTTATTAGTCTTCTTCTTCTTTTAAGTAGGCTTATAAACCTTACCCTAGATAGGAATAAGTAATAAATAAGTAGTAGGTAAATAGGAAGGAAGTAATATACTTATAACCTTAGAGGCTAGGGCGGGGCACTTCCTAGGAGAATTACTACCTAGGGGGTTATTACTAGGGGCGCTAGTAATAATAGTATTAGCTATCTATTAAATAATTAATAAGAAAGTAGCGCTAGAGTAAGGGATACTAGATATATATAATAATTATTTTAGGGGGGAAGCTAGGGAGTTATAAGAGTTATTTTATAAAAAATTAGTAAAAATTTAATAGAGCTATATATATAGCGCGAGAGATAGGTATAAGTAGGATATATAGGAAATAATAGTAGGAGAGAAGTATAGAGGGCGCTTTAAGTATTATATATAGTTAGTAAGAGTTTAATATAATAGTATAAAGGTAGGGGTAAGGGGGGGTATACTAAAGTTATTATTAGCTAAGGAAGAGAAGAGTTAAAAAGGGCGTTATAAGAAGTAATATAAGACTTAGTATAATAGTAGCTTGCTTAAACTAGGCTAATAGGATGCTATATAGTAATAAGGGTTATATAAGTAATAGTATATAGATTTATTTTTAAGATTTATTATTTAGTAGTTAAAAGGGAAGGAATAATTTAAGATAGAAGGAGCGATATTATTATAAAGAAGGGGTAAAGGGGGGCTTTAAGCTTTATAGCTATAGCTCGCGAGCAGGGGGGGCTCTACCCTACTTATAGGGGTATAAGCTCTTAGGAGGGAGCCTTATATTAGGTATAGGGGTAGGGGGGGGGGCTATAGAGTAGTAGCGCCCCCGTAGTAATAGCGAAGCCCTAACCTAGGAGGGATATATAATAGGAGTATAGTAGTAGAAAAGGATAGGAGAAGGCAGGCTTTAGCATAATATATACTAAGACCCTACGTTAAGGCTATAATTAATCCACTACTTCGTTCTTCTATATACGACCCCTAATATTCGTATCAACTAGGAATCGCGCGTTCGCACGAATGTACTAACAAGTCGAAACGCAGTACGAGGAAAGAATGTTCAAAGAGCCCGGAGTTACCCATCGGCCTCTTAAGTTAGTGGATGTGGCACACGAGTTTTGCGCTTCCGAAGTTCTACAGCAAGATTCAGTGCTTCTGGTGAAGCACAGTGACCACTGCGCTCCACCTTTACCTGGAGCTGCGAAGCTTCATTCATCACTTGATAGTACGAGAAGCAGCTCTAATCGGCCGGGACGGAGGGAGCTATGCTTGGATGCCTTCAAATTTGCGGTTACGTACTACATGGTGGCAAGCTATTGGGTACTGAGGCCTACGTCAGACGGACTGGCTTGGTGTTTGCCGCGCTCCAATTTCGGAGGAACATCTTCAGCACAAGAATGGTACGACAACCACATAGCGGCGAAGGCGATGGTTTCCAAAGGACAGGTCTAAGTCCGCGAGGAAATCTTCATAATAACGTTGACAGTCATTCTTGGTAGACGATGCACTATGTCTGTACACAGCCGAACTAATCCTGGGATAGGATACAAGGCTTTCGAAACCCATTTTGCGACGAAACAGTGTACTTGATATGTGGCTAAACTGGGCCTGCTGATGTTACTTAGCATCCCTTCTTCAAACACCTAGAGCGCAGTCAATCCCGGCTGCCTGCATGTTCCGACCTCCAATACCGCTCTGACTACTCCAAACAAATCATTACGTTGTATTTTTGGGGTTTTTGATGGTCTTTTGTAGCTCCTGGTCGTCGGTGAGGAGAAGGATGAGGTGTCTCTCATTGTGCTGTCGCGCTCGTTGACTATCTAAACATCGACGGTTGATGTCCAAGACTTTCTTTCAAACTACCAGGCAGGTCAGTCGCTACTCGTCAATGGACGAAAGATTTGCTCGTACGTACCTGAGATGATTTTCGAGATGGCCAATTTCAGACTGGTTTGTACGAGATGCGTGTCTTCAAAGATCATGCGTGGTGTACCGTGTGTCTTTTTTGAAAATTGACCGGAAGCGTCCTTTCCTTGCCAAATGGTTGTCAAGTTGGATTCAAACTGGGAGAGGTCAGCTATTAGTCGGCGCTCCAGGTTAGAAAGGCGAACTGGAGTGTGACCGTAGCCCTTGGAAATCACAGAATCGTACGTTGGGCATTGTAGTGGCTTGAAGTTCGATGAAATGGCCTTAGGTAAATTCAATTGAGGATGTTTGAGACGGTGCGTCGTTGCCATACATCCTCGTCGTCCGTCATGGCTGTCTGATTATTGCGCTGGCTTACGTAGAAACCCATCAGAGTTTGTCGTTTTGAATTCGGGGGTTACCAAGGACGCTAGCAGGGAATCCGAGCGAAAACGACGATAAGCGACGCCCATAATGTCTTCGGAATGTGTTAGTGCTGGCTGATCAAAGGAGTTCCTCCACTTACGTTGATATTTCCTTTTTCTTTTGGCCCCAAACCCACCCTTTGACCTCCTACCCACCGAGTAACGACATCCCTCTCTGCTATTGTCAAAACGAGTCCAGGTTATCAGGTTGGGACACCGTCATCACTCGGCAATTGCCTCATCGTTCAGACAGCTCCTCGCGCTTCCTCGGCCTCCTCCGGCACACGTTTGAACCATCGATCCAAGACGTGAAGTCCTTCAGGGACGCGAGCAAACGCTCGGACAACCAGCCCTTCTTCGTACCCGCGTGTCGATTCTCCAAGATCGGTCCGATAGAGACGCATGAACAGGTTCCCCGCTTCCAGGATCATCCCGAGGGCGGCTATGGCCAAGGCAACCTCGAGATGGAGTCGAAACCAGGAAGCGAAAGAATACATGTTGTGTAGGTCTCTCCTGATTGCGATCAAGAAAGAAACCCCAGTAATGGGAATAGCCCACGCGGTACAAAAGCAGAGGAATGCACCCATGCCGGTGAGCAGGCGAGTGAAAGTTGGTAATTGTGCCGTGGTGGTCTAGGATGTCGTGAAGAAGAAAATGGGGACTGGACAGGCCTCACCAAACAAGTGAGGTCTTTATGATCACTCATTGATTATTGTTCTTGCCGCAAGAGCTACTTCCTAATGATGCTCCTCCTGAACAAGCAGGTGCAACTGCTTGCTGGCATTGGTTTTGATTGTCAAGGGAAAGCGGGCTGAGAACTGGCAGTGTAAGGCAACGTAGCTCCTACCTGAGTCCCTAGTTGTTCCTAACAATTCCTTCCCTAGGTCTAATTTGAACGCAACAGGAAGCTACCTCACTGTGAGCAGGCCAATAACTGGCACTACAAGGCCAGGTAGCTTCTACCTGAGTCTCTTGTTGTTCTTAACAATACCTTTCCCAATTCTGAATTGAACGCAACAGAAAGTTAGCTCAGAATGCTCTATCACCTGTGATACTACCTAGAAGAGGTGGTGCCTGAGGCTGAACTGGTCCAATCTCAAAGGAACGTAAGTGGCAGCTGCGGGCAATTGTCGCCATCGCCATCGCCATCATCTTCGTTCTACTTTTTGTCGGGTGACTCGGGTCTCCCTTCAGCGGGCACATGTCCCTATCATCCCTACACAAGCCCTTCGGCGGATTGACAAACGCGGCACGCCTTACTCACTTCTCAAAACGAGCTTTCCCCTCGTGATTGACTGTAGGCACAAAATCTCTATTGCATGTCAAGGTATCCGGGTATGGAGCCGCTCTAGAAGAAGTGCATCAACAAGACGAAAGAGGCAAGCCAATGCCTACGTATCTTAACTGCGAGCTCCGGGCTTACTTAACTACTATTGAGAAACGTCCTATAGGGCCATATTTATAGTTACTAAAGAGCTTGTTCTATTATAACGAGAGTAGCTATAACGTAGTTACTTATAACTATAGTTAGAGGAATAACCTCTAGAAAAAGGTCGCTCTAGAGCTAGTATTAGTTATATACTACGCTAGGAATAGGTAATACTAAAGGTATTATAATATACCCCCCTAGACGTAGTAGTAGCTAGAATAACGCCTAACTACGTAATATCCTTTAAAATACCTAAATATAAAGCGATATATCTATACATAACTTATTAATAAGCCTATTTATAAAAGAGATAATAAAGTAAAGTTATTTATATTAGGTATAAGCGAAGCGTAAATAGTTATAGTTTTCTACCTTTATAATTATTATTATTATTATTATAATACCCTTTATTTACTAACTCTTACTAATAGTAGTAGAATCCGTCGTCTCTTATTAGCTTAGGCAGGGTAGCTACTATTATATTAATTCTAAATAAAATAACCTAGCTACCCCCCTATTTTCTTAACTCTCCCCTATATATAATATAATAATTATATATATACCTAGCTTTAGTTCTAATAATAACCTTATTATATACGCGCACGTATAACTATATTATATAACGATCTTAAAGCTATTATAATATATTAATATATTTATAAATACCTCCTAAAAAGAAGACTAGTCGGGCTATAGCTCTTAAGAAGGTGCGCACTACTGAAAGTAAGAATAAAGCTAGGGGTAGAGGGGCGCGCCCTCCTCCCCTAGAGAGTAATAATAAAGTTATATATATATTATTCCTTCTTATTATTAATATATAATATACTAATATATTATATAGCGAGTAGAAGGAAGTAGAAGTAACTTATAGAGAGTAGCTTTAAGAATAAGGGTTTATAGCTTAAGAAGCCCTAGGGTTACCCTCTTAAGTAGTTTAATATAAGGAACAATAGCGGGTGCAGGATATAGAGCTAACGCTATTAGTAAAACATTAGCAAATTAGTAGTAAATATATATACTCTTAAGAAAACTCTATAAGCTAGAGACTTAGAAGGTTAAGTAATAGTTTAATATAACTATATATACCTATATTCTAGTATTCTAGCCTTTCCTAGTTTAGGCCTATAGCTATACTCTTATAACTCTATTACTTCTACCTTAATTTAAGAAACTAGCGCTAGTTAGAATACTTAAAATAAACTAGTAATAGTATACTAATAAATTAGTAATAGAGTTTAACTATAATAAACTCTAGGCTAGGTATATAGAATATAACTAATAAGGTCTTAGCTAATATAATATAAGTCGCTCGCTAAGCCCTAAGATATAAGGAATATAGTATAAACGCTACGCTAGGGGGATAGATAACCCTAGTAATAATATAATAAGAGAGATAATCCTAAGGGGGTAGGCCTAGTCCTAGATAGCGCTAGAGTAAGTAGACCTACCCTCGCTTAGTAAATAAATAGTAAGTAGTAGCTAATAGGGTACCCCGCTAGAGACCCCCTAAGAAGCTAGTATCTTAGGTATCCTTACTTAAGTAATAAGATTATTATAAAGATAGTAGGAGAGTCTTATAGAGCAGATATATTTATAATAATAATAATATAAGGAATAAACTACTACCTTACTATAAGAACTCGCTAACTACCTAGTAATAAGGCACCTATAGAGAGAATATAAGAAACCCCTTATATATAACTACTATATTATAAGTAAGGACTTTACTATAGACTAGGTTAGTAACTAGATCTAAATAGTTAAAGATAGATACTAACTACGCGCTAGTAGTATACTAGAGTAATAGGTCTAATAAGCGCTTATAAAAATAAGCTTATCCCTATAGACCTAGTAGTAATACTATAGGGCTAGGCTAGAAGGAGACCTAGCTTAGGCTAACCTTATAGTATTTATTTACTAATAATATATTAACCTAGAGCTTTAAGAGTAGAGGTATTATAAAAAGCTAGATATAATAAAGTAGAAAGAGATATAGTTACTAATATAGTTCTTTACTAAATAGTTAGTAATATATTAGAACTTATATCGTGATGCCTTTAGCATCGCCCGTTCCTAGCGCAGCATATAACTAACGTTAGCTCTAGAGCAACCTTATTCTAGGGGTCGTTCCTCTAACTATAGTTATAAGTAACTATATTATAGCTACTCTTATTATAATAGATTAAGCTCTTTAGTAACTATAAATATAGCCCTATAGGACGTTTCTTAATAGTTATAAGCCTAGCTCTAACTAGACCTCTAACTACTATTTTAAAATAAGCCTTTACTATTAAAAGTATTTATTAAAACTTCCTCTCTCCTATTCCTTCTTTCCTCCTTATTATATACTATTCTTTATTATTATAAACCCTCTATTTCTAAATAACTTTAACTATAATATCTTCTACTATAGCTATTATAATATTATACTAGCTAACTATATATAAAGACTTTACTATTTAGTATATTATAATCTAAGCTAAAGCCTAAGCTACTAGAGTCTAGAAATATATTAACCTAGATAACCCTAAGGGATTTTTATATCTAAGTAAAACTTTATTAGAAACTCTAACTCTTAACTTATATATTACTAAGTAAAACTAGGATATTAACGCCTAGTACCTATAGGAGAAGAATACTTATAATTAATATATTACTCTACTTAACTAAGAGGCTCTAGAAGAGGCTACTTCTAATATTACTTCTAGGACTACTCCTAAGTCTATTACTAGGATATAAATAAATAAATCGCACCCCCTTTAGCCTCTAACTACCCTAGTTATAATTAATAAGAATACTATAGGTATATAGGAATAATACTTAGAGTACTTTTATTCGCTCGCTATATAAGAATCTAAGCGAACCCGCGAGGACTAGGAGTTTAAATAGATTAACTATTTAGTTATAGAGATTATTACTTATAATATTATTATACTTATATATATAGAACTTCTTACTAAAGGGGATATAACCCTATATAGCCTTATTATTAATCTTAAACGTTACTACGCTCTAAGCGAGGCTAGTATCCTTATTACTATTTAAAAAGAGTATATCTAAGTCCTAGAAAAAGCAAATAAGAGTATTAATCCTAATACCTAGATTAAGGATTTTAGGGGCGTTTATCTCTACGCTACCTAGCTTAAGCTTCCTAAGGTAAGTAATACTCTTACTTTAAAAACTTTTCTTTAAGTAATAAGTTATTACTTTATACTTACTTAAGCTAATATAGAAATTATAAATATTCTTAAATAGGAGCGAGTAGGGATATTAGTCTCTAATATTAGCTAATATATTAATATATTTAAAAACCTCTTATATAAAGATATACTCTACTTAAGGTTATAAGGATAAAGCATAGGGGTCTTTATAACGCTAGCTAGCTATATAGACGAGGCTAACCTATTAAGCGTTCCTATAACTAATAATATATCTAGTAGTAAATAGTACCTATATAAGTTAAGCTATTAATAGCTAAGTATTAATTATAACTACTTAGAAGCTACTTTAACTAGATATTACTAAAAAGACCCCTATATATTAGTAATAGATATATAAGTAGCTTAGATCTATAACTAGTTAAATAATAACTTATACTTTGCTAATCTTTATAAGGAACTTACTTATAAGGGCTAGCTACGCGCTATACCCTATAAGGGTAAAAACCGCTAAAATAATAAAGGGAGTAATAAGGATTTATCTAAGAAATCTAATATAGCCCCGAGCTACCCTATTAATATAATAGTAGTTGCTTTCTATATAACCCTCTTAAATAAGGTTAGGGATAATATAGTTAACTTAAATAGAGAGTACTTAAGTATTTTTATAACCCCCTACTTAGGACCCTATATATTATATAAGTCTATAGTCCTAGATAACTATAGAAGAACGCACCTTATAAATAATAAGTCCCTACTTATCCCCTCCTTAATTAGGTATTATAAAAGAGAACGGGTTAATTCTAGAACGGCTTTATATCTAATTATTATAAAAGGTATATAGATTATTAAGAACGCTTTTAATAGCTTAAAAAGCGCGAATATAGAGGACCTTACGCTCTATAATATAGGATATATAGAGAACCTTTATATTAATATTATCTCTAAAGTATTACTTTAGAAGATAGGTATCTAGTATTTAGGGTATAACTATATACTTCGCTTTAGAACTTATAAAAATAGCGTTATAATTAAGAAACTCGTTAGGAAAGCAAACCTTACCTTCTTTAGATATAAGCCTTATTCCTTATACTCTATTTCTAAGTAGATTCCCCGAAGTATTAATATTATTATTAATAATATAAACTATATACTTATAATATATAAATATACCTCTTTTATACTACTACTAGACTAGAGTAACGATATAATACTTTAATACCTTAGAAGCGGGTACCTTAGCCCCGAGGCTCTAGAGTAGCTAGTATATACCGCTCGGGGGGTAAGGATTAAAGGCCTAACGCGCTTATAATACTAATACTATATAGTTATATACGCTAAATAGGTAATTTAGAGACGAATATTAGAAGATAAAGTAATACGCCCTTACTATAGAATCGCATAGGATCTCTTTAACTACCCTAAAGACTTTAACTAGAACTAATAGCTCCTTATTATTAAGGATAAGTATATTAGTCGGCTCTTTATATTTCTACGCGTTAATAAGACTTATAATAACGTTATACTTACTCTATATACCTTTAAGTAATAGGTATATTAATAGAAGGGACTTTCTATTTATAAGATTAGATAAGATATCGAGAGGTTAGTAATTTTACTTATAAGCTATATAGGATATAAGGATTAGACCTATATAGAAGGAATAGAGGTTAAAACGACCCCTTTATATATAAAGGAACTAAATAGTAGAGGGGAATAAGCTAGTTAGGAAGTTATAACTTAAATAATTAAGATACTTATTATAGCTAGCTTACTTATAAAACTATAGGCTAAAATAGTACTAGTAGTAATAACGCTTTATAATATAAGCCTACTTAAACGCTACGACTAGCGTTCGCTACTATAGATTAAAGAGGAATAGTTCTACTAGTATTTTCGCTAGTAGTAACCTAATAACGGAGTAGCCTAAACCTACGACCTTCGCCCTTACTAAGGATATATATATACCTATAGCTACTATATATACCCCCTTAAGAGGGAATAAGAGAGAGGAATTAATAAGAGAGACTTTAAGGTAGTACTATAGGGATATATTAGATACCTAGTAGGATATATTCTAAATACCTATAACTTATATAGGGTCTAGATCCCTGCGTTATAAATAGTTATTATTATATAGAATATAATATTTAATAAATAGACTTTCTATATAAAAGATAAGGTAAAAGAGGCTATTTTAGAAGATATTATCTATAAGATAGTAAAAGAGATTAAAGAGCTTATATTATAAGTCGACTTTAAACTTTAGATCCTAGGTATTATAGATAAGGATAAAGCTATATTAATACTTATAACTAAATAGTTATCTATACTAACCCTTATTCCTATAACTAAGTCTCTAAATAGAAGAATCCTAAAACTTCTAAAGGGATAAGTAGGTTAGAAGGGGGGGTAGCTATTATCCCCTAATCCTATACTAGAGCTAGATAAAAGCCTAGCTTTAATAAATAGAGTAGTAGGTATAGTATATATATTAGAAATAAACTATATATATAATACTATTAGGGAAGTTAATTCTAAAGGGGAACGGATTAAGAACTATATTATAATTAAACTACTCCCTGCTTTATAATATATTTCTAAAGTAAGTAAGAGTAATAAGAACGAACCTTTAGATAGTAAGCCCTTAAATCTATTAGTATAGCTATACTAAGATAAAGAGGAGAGGGATAATACTAAATAGAGGTCTAACTAGGTATATAACTAGGAGGGCTATAGCTAAACTTATTAAAGCTAATAACTATATAATCTACTACCTAGTAACTTATAACTAGGAATAGTAAAAAGCAAATCCCGCTCTAGTTACTAGTTTTTACTCTAATATTATATAGAGTAAGAGTAGGTATCTAGCTTCTTTAAGACTTTTATACCTAATTAGTAGAAAGCCTTTTTAGAAGCTAATATAAAGTACTATATACTCTATAGCTACGTTTATACTACTATCTACAGCGCGAAACCCGCTTATATAACTATAATAATCTATAAACGTCTTATTACTAATAACCTTACTAAGCTACTCTACTTATAGAAGGAACTTTTAAACCTCCTATAGGCGCTCTAAACTTGCTTTAAAGAAATAGCTAAGGTTAAGATAGGTAAATTATAGTAAATAGATATATAGCGCGTTATTAATTAAGAGATAATAATAAAGAGACTAATCCCTTTAAAGTAGGTATTTACTTATAAATTTAATAAGGATAATATCCTTAACTAGTATAAAGTAAGGATCTATATTTAAAGCGATTAGTAAGAGAAGTTACCCCTCGAATAGACTTATATAGCAACCCTCGCTACTTATACCTTTAGGGTAGTAATAGTAATTATTATATAATTTAACCTTAAAATTAAATAATTTAACGTTATTAATATATTCCTAAACGCCTCTTAGGATCTAAATAAAGATCTAATTATTTATAAGTTACTAGATAGTTTTAAATAGCTTAGGAAGTATATTAAACTACGCTACGCGCTCTATAAGCTAAGGGACGCGCTATTACTCTAGTATAAGGAGTTCTCCTTAACCCTTTAGCGTTTAGGCCTTATACTTACGAGCGAAGACCTATATCTCTTTTAGTTAACTAAGAAGAGGGTCCTTATTATCTTCTATATAAATAACTTCCTTATCCTATTTTATAGGAACTATAAAGAAGTAGTATAAAAGGTAATTACTAGCCTAAAGGAAGCGTATAAGTTAAAGGAATAAGGCCTAGTTAAGTATTATCTCGGAATTAGGGTTATCCGTAACTAAGTGTGAGGGTATGGATAGCTAAAGGCCTAGATCGGGGAAGAATAACGACTTTGCGCAATAATGGGTATATAGTAGTGTATTGAGTACAACTTGGCTTCTTCCTTCATAGTATAGAAGCCCCTTTTGAAGTATACCTGCGAGGGTTCCGCGAGGGTTTAGCGCATGTTTAGCGCTGCTTACTAATACCCTTATAATTACCCCCCTCTCTAAGGCCTTAGTCCCTAAGGCTTATATTAGCTCTCGTGGGCTTAGCTGCGGGCTTCCTATAATAATCTAAATAATCTAATTATTTAATTATCTAAATGCCGCTTATTTCGGCGTTGTTTTAGCGCTCGTTCAGCAAAAGTTATAATATAATAGGGTTATTATAAACTTAACGTATACCTATTAAATATCTATATGGGATTATCGCAAACTTAACGTATACCTATAGTAAATATAGCACGGGGCTATTATAAACTTAATATATACCTATAACTATACGATATTTAGCATAGGGTTATTACAAACTTAACGTATACCTATAACTATTATATATCTTAGCGATACTAAGGGTATACTAATCGTATGCTAACTAGTAGCTATATAACTATAGTCTTTAGTAGTTATCCTCTAACGAATCGAGGCACTTAACCTCTTTAGTAGTCTATATAGCGTTTATAGATACCTTTAGTAGTAATACCTTTACTAATGCCTTTAGCGCCGGGTTACTACCGGCTTAATAGTAACGCTCCTCTATATACCCCTTCTAGAAGCAAATAACATAAGTATAGTTCTTTTAATACTTATTAGTAATATAGCCTATATAACTACACGTCGTATAGTCTCTATAACCAGGGCGCGCAGTCTTCGCAGGCTATTTAGTCTCTAACGCTTCCATAATAGCACGCCGCTTATAGCATATCTCCTAGGCTCGTTCTATAGTAGTAGCTACCTCTAATAGCCTCTAGGTATTAAACTACTGCTGCTCTAGGTCCCTCTAAACCTACGGGCTTAAGTAGTAGAAGAATAAAAAAGCTAGTATATAGCTATCTTTATAGGGCGTTCCTAACGCCTATAATATTACTAACTACTCAGCGAAGAAGCAGAGAGGGCTCTAATCCCCCTATTAGGCTTTATAGAGTAGGCTATATAACTACTGCTCTTAGAGGGCTAGGTTAATATAGGATTAGCAAGCAAACGCTAAAAAGTTAGCTTATATAGCCTCGTAGCTAAGGGTAGGGGCGTAGTTTCGCTACTATATTTAGAGCATAAGTAATATCTTTATAAGTACCTATTATATATAGTAGCTATTAGAGGTATCGCAGAGGTTATTTATATCCTATATAATAATAAGCTAATCTACTACTTACGTAGGAGTAGAGTCCTCCTCAAGGGTAGCATAGGAGTAGGCTAGGGGGCGCTTATATTAGCGCGTAGTAGTTAGCGCGTAGGTAGCGAGAGCGCGCAGGAGGTTTATATAATTATAACCCTAGCGTTAGATAATATATAGGAGCTCTGCGATAACTACGTCGCTTAAGGATATAGTTAAGGGCATAGTTAAGGGCATAGCCGCGTTAGTAGTTATTATAGTAAGCGTAGCGGATAAAGCTAAAACATTTTTACTATTAGTACTAGTATTAGTAATAATATAGCAGGTAGTCGGGCGCGTAGTTATAATTCTAGGCTAATCTCTCGAGATAAGGTAGAAGTTATATAATTATAAGGGTATAGATAGCTAAAGGCCTAGATCGGGGAAGAATAACAACTTTATATAATAATAGGTATATAGTAGTATATTAAGTATAACTTAGCTTCTTCCTTTATAGTATAGAAGCCCCTTTTGAAGTATGCCTGCGAGGGTTCCGCGAGGGTTCGGCGCACGTTTAGCGCTGCTTACTAATACCCTTATACTAAGCTATGCGAAAGATATATCTTTCTTATAACTAATATATTAAGTAGGTTATAAAGAAGTTTGATTTACTCGACTTAAGAGCGCTAGTAACCCCCCTTCTAAACCTACTACTCCTAAAGAGTAAAATAATAGTAATACTATTAGAGGTAAAGAGTTTCTAAGAGAAGATTAGCTCTATACTCTATATTATTATTATAATCCGACCTAATATTACTTTTATATATTCTTTACTCTTAAGATTCCTAACGAATCCTGCTCCTTATTACTATATTACTACTAACTAGGTTATATAATACCTATATTATACTTATTACCTTATAATACGCTTTAGTAACTCAGGAGGTAAATAGGTACTACTAATTATAAGTAACGCTTTATTTATAAATAATAAGGAGATATAGAAATTATCTTAAGGGTATATAATCTCGCTCTTTAGAAGACTAATTTAATAGAAAGCTACTTAATAAGCTATAATTATAATATTAATAATAGAAGCAGAGCTTCTAAGCCTTAGATATATAGCTAAGGAGACTATTACTCTTTAGAGGCTATTTAGGGATATCGCTCTTAAACTTAGCAATATCTAGAAGATTTACTATAATAACTAATAAATAATTCGTCTTATAGTAGGCAAAAAGGAATAGATCTTAACTAAGTTATAGTATATTAATATTTAGAATATATAGCTATAATAAGAATATACTAGAGGATCGTTTAGCGTAGTATATATACTAATAAATAATATACTAGCTAATAGTCTTATAAAGGTTCTTAACTATAAAAAATTTAAAAAGTTCTATTCGCTCCTTAATCTAAAGGATATATAAAGAATAATTATAATAAATAAGGGATACTCTAGATAAGTATAAGAGGGCTAGTAGCGTCTAATTTTTAATTAATTTATAGCCTATTAGCTAGGGAGCTTAAAATCGCTCCTATAGGAGTAAAAGAATATAATATACCCCGAAGGGCTACCCTAAAACGCTAATTTTCTACTACTTAACCTCAGAGGATTTACTTATACTAATCTATTAGGATATTATATAAAAGTAATAATACCTCTAGTAAATATATACTAATAAAACTATTAATTATATAGCGTACTATAGTAGCTATATTACTAGTAGGCGGACGAGGTATAGATATACCTGCGCTAACTACTAGGGTTCTAGATAGAACTAGGGTAGGAGATAGAGCGATAACGCTATATATACTAGAACTACCTATTACTATAGAAGCCCTACTTAAACCCTTACTATTACTACCCTTCTTTATTACTTTAATCTCCTCCTTCTAAGTAGTAATAGCCTTATAGAGCGTAGCTCTCTAATAAGCGAGGGTTTATATATTATATTAGAAGATAGTTATAGAAACGAAGCGTATATAGAACCTTACCTTTCTAACTACTAGGTTATCTAAAGTCTTAGCTTTAGTATATTAGTAGGCTATAATAGTAATAAGGGCGCTTATCTATTAATAAGATACCTTACCCTTATAATAATAGTTATACTTACTTACTATACTAAGCGAGTACTTTCTATCTAATAAGCCTAAGAGCTTACTTAAAATATACTAAAAGTAGCGCTTATTAAATAGGGGTATTTACTTTATTTCTATACCTCTACTAAGGGGAGGAGGGCTAGGAAGGGGCTCTAAACTACCCTCGCTAGTACCCTCCTCCTTATCTATCTCCTTAGGGATTATAATAATAATAAGGTTAGTAATATTCTAATATATAGTTATAATAATAAAAGGATTATAACTTACTAGGAGCTATCCTCTTAAATTACTTAGGGGGGTAACCCTAGGGCTTTTTAAGTTATAAACCCTTACCCTTAGAGCTATTCCCTATAGGTCGCTTCCGCTTCTTTCTACTTGCTATATAATATATTAGTATATTATATATTAATAATAAGAAGGAATAATATATATATAACCTTATTATTACTCTCTAGGGGAGGAGGGCGTACCCCTCTACCCCTAGCTTTACTCTTACCTTTAGTAGCGCGCGCCTTCTTAAGGGCTATAGCCTAACTAATCTTCTTTTTAAGAGGTATCTATAAATATATTAATATATTATAATAGCCTTAAGATTATTACGCGTTATAAGCGTATACGCGCGCGCGTAATAAGGTTATTATTAGGACTAAAGTTAGGTATATATATAGTTATTATATTATATATAAGGAAGAGTTAAGAAAGTAGGAGGGTAGCTAGGTTATTTTATTTAGAATTAATATAATAGTAGCCGCCCTACCTAAGCTAATAAGAGATAATAGATTCTACTACTATTAGTAAGAGTTAGTAAATAAAGGGTATTATAATAATAATAGTAATAGTTATAAAGGTAGAAAACTATAACTATTTACGCTTCGCCTATACCTAATATAAATAACTTTACTTTATTATCTCTTTTATTAGTAAGCTTATTAATAGGTTATTTATTAATATATTACTTTATATTTAAGTATTTTAAGGGATACTACGTAGTTAGGCGCCTTTCTAGCTATAGCTATATCTAGGGGGGTATATTATAATACCTTTAGTATCGCCTATTCCTAGCGCGGTATATAATTAATATTAGCTCTAGAGTAACCTTATTCCAGGGGTCGTTCCTCTAACTATAGTTATAAGTAACTACGTTATAGCTACTCTCGTTACAATAGATCAAGCTCTTTAGTAACTATAAATATAGCCCTATAGGACGTTTCTCAACAACTTAGGTATAGTTAATATAGAAGATAGTAAAGCTAAGGCTTATATATTATACTTCTAACTAGCCCCCTTTTTATATAAGGAGCTTAAATATTAGAAGGTTCAAATATAGAGACTAAGGGATATAGCTATAGAAGTAGAATACCTATAGGAGATATATTATTAATAAGGTAGTAAGACCCTATGGAGTAAAAGTAGGAAGTAATATATAAGTAAAAAGCACGCGCTAAGAGCCCCCCCTATAGTAAGGGCGAGCTAAAGGAGGGGCTAGTAGAGCTCTAGCTATAGAACTACGCTAGGTACCTAGAGCCTAATACCTTACTAACTAGTTATTAGCACGTTATAGGGATTAGATAGGGGCTAGCCTATATTTAGCCCTAATATATAACCTATAATATCTAACCCCTTAGTATACTTTAGTAATAAGAAGAAAGGGTATAAGAAGGTAGACTACCTAGATAAATAATAAAGTATAAATAAAACGCTAATAAGATACTAAGTATTTACTAAGAAAGCGAGGGTTAATATAATCTAATTTATAAGGGAGGTTAAGGAACTTAACTTATTAGAAAATAAATAAGCTAGGGGATTATACTAATAACCCTTATATTTATATTAAAACTAGATACCTTCCTAAAGGGAGATACTATAAAGAGATAGGTAATTATTCTCTAGAACGTCGCTAAATAAGAAGTAGTAGTAAATATAGATTCCTATTCCTAAGTTAATATTATTAGTAGTTAACTAATAAAGTCCCTATAACTATAACCTATAGTAGTATATACCCCTATATTAGAGGGGTTTAATAAGTCCTCTATAGTAAGCTAGAATATATACTAGTTAACTTTCTTCCTTATTAACTTAAGGGGGTAACTAAGGAAGATATAATAACTCTTCGCTAGGGCTCCCTACCCTAAAGGAGTAGGGGACCTCCTCTTATTATAATACTCTATAAGAAGGGAGGGTATTATAATTAATACCTAGATAAATACCTAGGGATATAAGCGCCTTAGTATTACTAAGCTATTAATATTTATATAAGAGGTTATTAAGAATAGCTAGAAAGCTTATATTATATATATTTTAAGGAATATTACCCCCTATAAGCTACTAATAGAGGCCCTAGGTAAAGAGGATACCTTAGAGGGTAAAATAGAATTACTACTAGAGCTACTTAGTAAATAAGCGACGTTTAATAAGTAATTAGTAAAGGAATACCTAGCCCTAGAGGGTATAGAATATACTATTAACTTAGTTAAGGAGAAGAAACCTCTATATAGGCCTATCTACCTACTAAATAAGTACTAGCTAGAGGAGCTCTACTAATATATTACTAATAACTAAGTAATAGGGCGGATTTAACCCTCGATAAGCGAGGTAGGCGCTCCTATTCTCTTTATACCTAAGAAGGACGGATCCTTATACCTTTATATAGATTATTAAAGCCTTAATAAGGTAATACTAAAGAACTAATATCTACTCCCCCTTATTAGTAAGCTATTAAATAGGCTTTAGGGAGTAAAATAGATCTTAAAAATTAACCTTTAAGATATATATTATTATATCTATATTATACTAGAAGACCGCTAGAAGATAGCTTTTAGGACTTATTATAAGTACTTTAAATATATTATTATACTATTTAGACTTATAAATACCCTAGTAATATTCTAAGTATATATTTACTAAGCGCTCGCTAAGCTATTAGATACCTATTATATTACTTATATAAATAATATTATAGTCTACTCTAAGATAAGAGAGTAATATATAAAGGACTTTTGCTAAGTACTCCGCAAGCTTTACTAATAAGCGCTATATATTAAGCTTAGTAAGTATAGATTCTACTAATAACGAGTAGAGTTCCTTAGGTATATTATTATACCTAAAGGTATATTAATAGACTAAACCTATATCTAAGCTATTATTAAATAGAAGCTACTTAAGACCTATAGGGAGATCTAAGTCTTCCTAGGATTCTATAATTTCTACTATAGGTTTATTATAGGCTATCTAGGTATTATAGCCCCTATAATATCCCTACTAAAAGGTAATAAGAATAGTAAGAAGGGAAGCGAATTTTACTAGCTAAAAGAGGCCTAATAGGCTTTTAAATAGCTCTAAGCTACCTTCTACTTAATAACTATTCTCTAATATTAGGACCTAACTTATAAAATAAGGGTTAAAATAGATACTTCTATAAAAGCTATATCTAGTATCTTATTATAATATATTAATAGCTAGTAGTAACTAGTTACTTATTATTTATAGAAGCTTAGCGATACTAAGTAGTATTAGGGAGCAGGCTAATAGGAGCTTCTTATTATAATTAAAAGCCTAGACTACTAGGCTTACTACTTTTAAGATATATTAAAAAAATTTATAATCCTAATAAACTACTAGGCGCTAAAGGGAGTTATTAGTATATTAGTGCGGGACCTTTAGGGAAGGCTTACTAGATAGGTATATAAACTCTTAGTATTTAACTTTAACTTAGAGTATAGGTTAGGGGTTATAAACCTAGTAAATAAGCTATCTAGGAGGCTAGATTATATAGAGGGGGAGGTAAAATATAATAATATACTCCTAACCCTAGTGAGGAAGCTAGGGTTTATTAATAACCTACTAGTAGACCTCTAGATAAGTATTACTACTTTATAAGGTAATATAGAGACCTTAAGAGTATTTATTAATATTATAAGGGCTAGTATAAAACGATGCCCCTTCTAGATAGATAGCTCTAGGGGCGGAGACGCCTCGGTCTCTAGTTAGTATAGCGCTCTATAGTATACTAATATTACTATAATTATAATAGCTACAATAACCTAATACTAAAGAGCAAGAGAAGATATAGAGAATGCTTAGCGAGAGGTTACTAACCTAGAGAACTCGCTCGGAGCTAGGGTTACTATAGCATTAAGTTAAGTTTGGAATTACGCCGCAGCCCCTTCGCAAAAAGACTATAATAAATTCACCTAGTTCGCAGGCATAATTTAGGAAACACTATATAGGTATTTTAACCTATACCCTCTACTAGTTAAGGAAAATAATATAGGAACCCTATATGTTCCTACTACTTATAAGTAAACCCTCTAAATATTACTATATAAAGTCGGACGCGCGCCGTACTAGGGCTAATTATATCAGAGCTAAATAAGCTACTAAGGCTCTCATAGCCTAGAAACGCCCTCGCTAAACCTTCTAGCAAGGTACTACAAAAGCTACTATATAAGATAACTTCTTAACCTAAAAGGTTAACTTTCTAGTAAAGTATTAAAAGTAAATACTACTATATAAGAGGTAACTCCTTAACTAAAGAGGTCTTTCTTAAGAGGTTCTTATAGCTAGAAGTATAAGAAGCTCTGCTACGAGCAGGGCCTTATACCTCTCCCTCTTCCTTATCTAACTTATAATAAATCCTTAACTATATTAATACTAGACCCTATATATAAAAACGCTAAGCTTGCGCAAGGTATACCCTTTAATACTAATAATATATAAGAGCTCGCTAGAGAGTTTAGTATTAATATAATTAATAAAACCCGCTCCTTCTTTAATTACTCTATTATATATAGAGAGCGTATTATTAATATAGCCCTTAAGAGGGCTCTTATTAATAACCCTAGAGGGGATATTTATTATTATATTATAGCTAAGTAAGTAGATTTAGTAGTAGAAGCTAGGCGGGTTATTATATACCCTATAGAGTAGCCCTTCTTCGAGCAGGTCCTCCGTACTATTAAGGTAGAGGTAGCCTAGGCCCCTTAGGGGAATATTAGTAAGTATAGCTTATACTAAATAGAGAGAGCGTTACTAATAATAGTATAGCTACTAGCAGATAAAGCGGTAATAGAGGTAGTATTTAATAGCAGCGCGGGTAGTGCGCGAGAGGAAAAGTCAATAGTTTCATAATCTATTAAATAATTAAAAACCACGTTATTATCAATATGAAGTTAAAGATCGTGAGGCTATGGGCATATATAAGTGCGGCTATGGTTAGGAAAGGTAGTCGGCAACTTAGGAGGTTATTAGGGATCACGTGACCGAAGGCTATATATTGTTAGAAGGCGCGGAGTTAGAAGGTCTATTGCACTTGAGCAGGTAAAATCACTATGCAGTGGCCAGAGGCCTTACTATAGCATAGTAGTATATCCTATATTAAGTTATAAGGGAGCTTATAATAGGTGAAATAATATATAATTAGTAACCCTCTAAAGTAATAGAAAGTCTTATCTATAGACTATAAGCTAATAACTTATACTACTAGACCTAATTAGAGAGGGTATATAGACTAGCTAGTAATTATAAGGGCTATACGATTAATAGCTATAGAACCTTATTCTATAAGGGAAGGTTAGAGATACCCTAGGAGAGGTCCCTAAGACTTAAAATCCTTTACTAATACTATAATAACTATAGGGTGGGTTATATAGGGGTAAATAAGACTACTAAGTTAATCTTAAGGAAGTTCTACTAGCTAAACTTAGCTATAGATATATATAATTATGTTATAGGGTGCTATATATACTAAGGGATCTAGGTTCCGAGGTATAAGCCCTATAGAAAGTTATACCTACTACCCCTACTAGCGCACCCGTTTTAGGAAATTAGTATAGACTTTATTACTAGACTACTACTAAGCTATTAGTATAAAAGCGGGGAGTATAACGTAGTTCTTATTATTATATACTAGATAACTAAGTTCGCTATATTTATTCTAATAATAAAGCAGCTAATAGCTACTAAGTTAGCGCGGATTATTTATAAATAGGTAGAGTACTATTTTAATACCCTAGAGGATATTATTAGTAACTAAGATAAGCTCCTTACTAGCTAATTTTAGGAGGAATTTATAAGAGAGAGGGCTATTAAGCGCTACCTCTCTACTATATATTACCCCTAGACTAATAGGTAGTTTAAAAGGATATACTAGATATTAGAAAAGTACTTATTTATATACGCTAGCGACTCGCTATAAGAATAAGCTATTTAGTTACCTAAAGCTAAGTTTATATCTAATAATAGTTACTATAGTACTACTAGCTACTTACTAATAGAGGCCCTATATAGCTATTACCTATATTATATAAAATATATGACCCCTGCGAATAGGGTTATAATATAGGGTATAAGGGAGTGAATTAAATATATCTTAAGGCTTTATAAGAGGGCCTAGGAATAGTAATAGAAAGCTACTAAGGTATAAGCTAAGTATTATAACGCGAGGTATAAGGAATAGACTTACTATTAGAGATAAGTTATTAGGCTATTAATAAAGAACTTCTAATTTAAGAATAAAAAACTAGTACCTAGGTTTATATAGGTAGCTATTATAAAACTAATTAGTATATAAGCTTATAGAGTTTATCTACTATTATAATACTAAAGGATATATAATATATTCTTAGTTACCTTACTAGAACTATAGGATAATTACTAAATAAGTAGTAAAGGCTTGCTTATATACCTAGAGCTTAAGGATAAGCTAGAGGAATAGGGGGTTAAAGAGATTATTATATAGCAAGGTATTAGTAATAATATATAGTACTTAGTTAAGTAAGCGGGATAGCTTATAGAATATAATATATAGGAACCTATAGAGAACTTAGTAAATACGCACGAGGCTATTTATAAGTTTAATAGATAATATAAGAAGGCTTATAAGAAGTAGGATAACTAGCTACTAAAACTACTATAATAAGTTAGTAATTATAAACCACGAGACTATAAAATAGAACTTAGTTTAGAAGTAAAATGTTAATTAAGTTAAGTAGCGAATTATTACTAAAGCTATAGCGAAAAGGGGTATTATCCTATAAGAGGGAAAAGAGCTAACTATCTAATTAGTTATTAACTTCTTAGGATAGCTATAGGGGCGACTACTATAACTGCTACGACTACGAGTAGTACTACTATAACTACTATAGCGACTAGTTGCTAAACTAGCGCTATTAGTATCCCTATTATTACTACCTATAGGCCGACTACTAGCTAACTCGCTACTAGCGCTACTACCTAACTCGCCGCTAGAACTATTACTATTAGAGATAGTAATAATAACCTTAGCTTTCTTAGTCTTCTTTACTAACTCTTCGCCGCTGCTTTAGCTATACTTAGTAGGGGTACTAAAATAGGAGGCGCAGGAGATAGGGTAAGTACTAATAATAGTAATAAAGCAGGAGGGGATATTATTAGTGTAAGAATACCGAAGGTATATCTTAAAAATTCTATAATAATCCTATAAGGTTTATATAAACCTTAATAAATAACTATAGTATATATAGTTATATACCCATATAATATCTCTTTAATAATACTTTAA